>OX463850.1:797083-998970 GCA_949825065.1 Odontocerum albicorne
AAATTTCTTTCAGTATAGTTTCCATCTTTTCATTTATCATGGACCCACCGAGATTCAAATTTCGAAATATAAAGTGTTTTTTTAATTCTTCGAGTACTGGTTTTTAAACCTTCAACTACACAATTCAGTTTTATCGTCGGCGATTTGGTGAATAGAAAGTTTGAAAAGATTTTTCAAAGATTCAATTCCATTCCACTTTTACACTCCAATTGATTTGAATTTACGTACAAGTGATTATCAATCGTGTTCCGAAAATTGAAGATAAATTGTCTTTAAACCCATTTTATTTTGAATCACCAAAAACATATGTTGGAAACTTCATACATTTTTGTATTTTTGTACGCCTTAATGTATAAGTAACATGTTAATTTAGTAACGATCTCCGTGAAATAATTAAAAGATTCTTGACAGTCAACTTGAGTTTTTGGGTCCGGTATCTGATGGTTCTAAAACACAGGATTTTTGTCTAGTAAAAGAGTTTGTCCGGTGGTAACACTCACATACTCACAAGGTAAGAGTAACTTTAGTTTATCTGGTGGTAACACTCACATACTCACAAGGTAAGGGTAACTTTAGTTTGTCTGGTGGTAACACTCACATACTCACAAGGAAAGAGTTTGTCTGGTGGTAACACTCACAAGGTAAGAGTAACTTTAGTTTGTCTGGTGGTAACACTCACATACTCACAAGGTAAGAGTAGCTTTAGTTTGTCTGGTGGTAACACTCACAAGGTAAGAGTAACTTTAGTTTGTCTGGTGGTAACACTCACATACTCACAAGGTAAGAGTAACTTTAGTTTGTCTAGTGGTAACACTCACACACTCACATACGCACAAGGTAAGAGTAACTTTAATCACGAAGGCTCAATTATCATGTTCTTTAATATGTTCCAATTTGAAAGGATACCATACAAAAGAAAAATTTTGTTTTAACAAACTATCATTCTCTTTTATTTATTTTTTATTAATTTATATATTTATTTTTTCAAAACAGGCTTAGCCCAATTACTTTAAAAATACAAGACATTAAAAAAGAAGAAAAATTACATGGATAAAAAAATTAAAAAATTATATAAAATAAAAAATAATGCATTTGTATACAAACGAGTATATACACACAAACATATGTCACATATATATTCAGTCACTTAAGTATGTTGATGAGTGCTTTCTAACGCGCTCAATCTAAGAAGAAAATTTACTTTTGCTTTTGGTAATGTGATATGAAATATCCAGGCATATCCAGAAAGTAAGTGTACTGAATTTTTGTAGGTTACAATTTTTTTATTTAAACAAAAAAATTACGTGGTTACCGTAGTACATATGTAAGCTATTTTTCGACATAGTCGCCATTCCTCTCAATGCAGGTGGTGAAGCGGGTATCAACTTTTTGATGCCTTCCTCGAAGTAGTTTCCCACCAACCCTTCGGTCCACTTCTCCACCTCCTCCTTTACCTCCTCGTCGGTTGAAAACCTTTTTCCATCCATGTGCAGCTTCAGGGAGGTAAAGAGATAGTAATCTGAGGTGCTAGGTCAGGGGAATGCGCGGGATGGTTCAGGACATCCCATTTAAACGAGGCGAGCAGTTCCTTCGTGGCGTTGGCCGTGTGTGGTCTTGCATTGTCGTGCAGCAGGCCGACTCCCTTTGTCAGCATGCCTCTCCTCTTGTTCTGAATCGCCCTCCGCAATTTTTTAAGGTCTCACAGTATCTTGCAGAGTTGATGGTCTCCCCTTGAGGCATATATTCAATTAAAATTATGCCTTGACTGTCCCAAAACACGGATGCCATGATTTTCTTGGCTGAAATTGTGGTTTTGAGCTTTTTAGCGGAGGGTGAAGAGGTGTGACGTGACCGTTTTTAAACTCGCGACACCACTTGTACACACTCGTACGATTCATAGCTTTATCACCATATGCAGTTTTCCCCTCATTATAAACCTCAACCGGAGGTTTTTCCTTCCAAACGAGATAACGGATGACGCCGCGTATTTCGCACTTGGCGGGAGATTGGATTGACATTTTTCACAAAACGTGTTGTCGCGTCGACACTTCTCAACGTACTGACCTCAAACCGGTCTCGTTGCGGAGGGGAAGGGTCAGGCTACACGGAAGTGTAGCCGACATGTCGAAAATAAAATCCATCCGGTCGTGAGAGCCTCAGTACACTTACTTTCTGGATACGCATAGTTTGTCAATATCCGAAGCAGTCCCGTTCAAAAGAGTTAAGGTCCTTCCAACATGCATAGCGGCTGGAAGACCCGTTCTTGCGTATGTTATTGAGAACAGTTCTTGCCGGCGTAGTCTAGTGTAATTGTTAGGAACATTTAACGCTAATCTTTGTAGTAATGCTGGACAGTTCACAACTCCTCTTTCCTTGGTCTTCCTCGACTAGATCTTCCACTCATATTTCCTCAGTATATTTGTTTGTAATTCATTCCATGTGTCCAAACCATTTCATAGTGTTCTTCTTTATCTTAGTCAGTACATTAGCCCTCAGTTCATATACATGCATACATCCCTTATTACTTGATCCGATATTCTGTCATACATTATCACATCACGAGTGTAAGTGCAACGAATTTCTACAGCATTTATTCGGCATTTTCAGTTATTTCAGGTATTTCAAAATTGTTGTGGACGATCAGCTTAGAATATTTTTATACTATCCTTATTAATTACCCTCTTGTGTAATAGGAGAAATCCGTGCAAAGAGGAAAAAAAAAAAGGAAAAGCGAGGATTTTTGAAAAGAGTACGAAATTAATTATGACAAAATGCAACCAATTTGGAAAATGATACAATTAGAAAATAGTAAATCTTAAATATTCTTCAATTGTTCTTTTTCCGAGCAATAAAGCTCAGTTAAGGAAACTTCAAAATTTCAAGAATAAAGGAGTAAGGACTACTCTAAAATTAATAAATTCACCATAATTAAGGGTATGCTTTGTAAACTAGATATGTGCACAATAAAACAATCTGTTATTTTTAACGTCCTATTGTTTCTCCAAAGCACATACGAAAAGGTGTACTATACAATGAAGAGGTTCATAATTACCCCAAGAGAAGTCGCGATGGCTTCCGGTATCCAAAAGTAAAAATAATTAAAATTACAAAGGTTGCAGAGTTAGAGCGCCCTTGAGAAGAGTTTGCTATTCAAACGACACTGTGTAACGTGTCTTTTTATGGTTATGACTTTAAAATTTCTAACAAAATATCAACAAGTATAAAATAAGTCGAAAGAATTCACACATTTCAGTGTCTGCGTGCTTTTTTAATAATATTATACTATATTTAGGATGTAAGAGCAACAATGAGCCCAACCATAACCAAAATAAGAATCGACAAAGACCTCTCAAAACCATTCCAGACATATAATGGCCTACGACAGGGAGATGCCTTGGCATGTCTCCTATTTAACGTGGCTCTAGAAAAAGTGATAAGGGACTCAAAAATAGATACCAGAGGCACTATATTCTACAAGTCAGTTCAGCTACTCGCCTATGCAGATGACATAGATATTGTGGGACGGGACGGTCACTTGAAGCTACCCGTGAAGCGTTTGTAGCATTGGAGGAAAAAGCAAAAATAATGGGACTTGTCATAAATGAAGATAAAACAAAATTGATGATTGCTTCTAATACCACATATCCATACCCCCAGGTTTTCTCAGCTGCAAATTACAACTTTGAAATAATTAATTCATTTACATACTTAGGCTCAACAGTTACCAGTGATAATAACACCCGAGAAGAAATTGACAGAAGGATAATGGCAGCAAACCGATGTTACTACGCTCTCCAAAAACAGTTAAGATCCAAATTACTGCGAAGAACCACAAAAACACTATTGTACAAGACCCTGATCAAACCAGTCCTCACATATGCCTCTGAAACCTGGGTGATGACAAAACACACTGAAGGGTCCATCGCAGCATTTGAAAGAAGGGTTCTTAGGACAATATACGGCCCAGTGAGAGACCACAATGGTTGGCGTCGTCGATATAACCGAGAGCTATATGATATCTATAAAGAGCCCGATGTGATCAGATCCGTCAGAGTAGGGCGCTTGAGATGAGCTGGTCACATAATCAGAATGGACGACGACAACCCTACAAAACGCCTCACGCTCTCAGTAACACAGGGACGTAGAAGACCAGGAAGGCCCAAAATGCGATGGATGGACAGTGTCAACACGGATGCATCGGTGTTGCCAGTGAGAAATTGGAGAATAAGGGCATCAAACAGACAAGAATGGAGGAAGCTCCTGGATTCAGCCAAGGCCCACCCAGGGCTGTCGAGCTATGGATAAGAATAATATTTAGGATAGATTTGTTTTCTTAGAGGAAAAATTTGCAAACTCGTATCTTATGACATGGCACCGCGACTCCCATGAAAGTCTTTGACGACTCCTCTCCATTTATATCTGCACCCCACGGGTCGAAGGTTAGTCTTGTTGCATCTCTCACTTGGTCAGTCCAACGCATTGATATTCTTCCTCTTGAGCGTCATCCTTCCACGCTTCCAGGAATCACAAACCTCTCCACGCTTCCAGTAACCACGAAACCTCTTCAAACCTTGGCCACGAGCAATGTTCCCGAAGAATCGTAGAACTCGTCAAAGGGTATGAAACCAGATGTTAACCTTTCCCTTCCTGTGTTAAAAAATTCCGCGCGTTCCGGTGATGTGTATTCAATACACATGTAAACATGAGCGATTTTAAATCGGAAAAATAAGAATATTCGTAGCAAATCGTTTAAATAATTAAATTTGAAGTCTAAAGTGATAATAATAAAAAAAATTTATCGCTGAAAACATGAAAAAAACATCGGCCGACGTTCACAAAACGGGCGAAGGGACCATCTCAAATGGATGCCCGCGAGCTACTGAAGCGAGAGAGGCGAGCGAACTGAGATTCTTTTTCTTGCGTTCCCATATACCGATGTAGAGTGAGTGTGAGCCGTGAATAGTGTCGCTTTCTCACCCATAGCGGTTTTTTAGAATGAGTATACCTACGTCACACACTGGCACACGTGTGATTGTATTGGTAAATTCATTTCCGATTTTCGCAAAATATCTCTTATGTGGACGATAAGTGCTAATTATTATTAAAATATTTTTTTCATTCAATGCGTAAATATATTACGGAGGAATACCTAAAATCTGAACCCAGTATTGATTGTATTTATAGAGATTATAAAGTTTTTAGAAGCAATGTGTACTAGTTACACATCACAGGGAAGGAATGCTCAAATGACAGATATAAGTTGAAAATGTCAAAATTAGTTAAATGTTATTTTTTTAAACCAAATAAACACAAGAAAAATATTTCAGCTTCTATTACGAGTAAAAACAATAAAATCATTGTATGTCTCTTTAAGGTTGTATCCATTTTTATAGAGTTGCAATAACGTGAGTACCCTTGATTGAAAGTCTGTTCGTTTAATGACGCATTGTTAATTCTCCTTTTATTATTATTATTAATGTGTTTTGTGGACTTAATGTCTAGACTCCATATTATCAAACATGGACCAATTTCATTGCCAACGTCCAGCATCTATAACAGTAGATCTAACTGGTAATAAAACGAGTCCGTTTCCACTGAATGGCTTGTCCAAGTGCGCTGCACACCATACGGAGTTAATAAACTGCATCCATATAGCTCTTTATATAGGTAGATTGCAGATAACGATAGAATGCAGCTTTTGCTGATGAGTGGAAAGACTGTCGTAAAATATTTTGATATCTCAACCCTGAAAAATCCTTTGTTTTTAAGTTTATAAAAATAATCCATTATATCATATATATATGATTTTTCATGGTCAAGAAACGACTTTATTATTTCTCTGATATTCAGAGATTTTTTTAAAACGAGGTTAATCATGAATGTTTCTACAAAAATAAATCTAAATTGCCACTAAAACAAATTTAAATTGCTATTTTTTATTAGTTTTTTTTTCTCAATGAATTCAGTAATTCGTACATTTTTTTGACAAGTCATTCTTTAAAAATGTTTTGGTTTGACTGCCCCTCGAGCTCATTGACGCAATGCCATCTTCGAAGAGAGTGAGCAGTTGTACACCAGCAACTCATCAGCCACACCACTGTACTGGATCCGATGGCACACCGAAGTGAAACGATCAGAGTACACCGGCATGTATTTTTGAATTATTAATATACTCGTATATGTCTGAAGTCATAGATATTCTTAGATCACCGAATACTAGGTGGTAAAAGAGCCTGTGTAATTTGAGGGAAGTAGCACAGCGCGAGATTCAAATCGACGACCTTCCGCACGGAAATACAGTACGTTACCGCACGGTCATACACCTCGACTTGCAGTATGGCTTCAATAACAGTCATAATTAATGTTGCATCGTTTGGTTTCATACACATGTTTGCACTAACTCTAAAATCGAACCTTTGACCCTCGGATTGAAAGATAAGCGTAATATCAACAAGGCTACGCAGTTCTTATACTACACGAGTAAAGCTTAGCATCATAGCCGAATCACAGGAAGACCTGCAACAAATGCTACATCGATTCCACACTGCTTCCAAAAAAATACAACATGTCTATCTCCATCAGCAAGACTAAATGCACGACTCTAGCCAGAGAGCAAGTTGGATGCAGTGTGGCGATCGACGACACACCAATTGAACAAGTTACAAACTTTAAATACTTGGGTGCTAGCATAATGTGCAAGAATAACCTCTATGGCGAAGTACTTGAACAATCACAAAAGACCGCAGCTAATTCCGGATGTTTAAAGAACACTATCTGGAAAAACATGTATATGAACATTCAAAGCAAGGTGAGAATATACAAGACCTGTGTCCGCCCCATAATGACTTCATAGAGTCCAGAGCCTTCATAGAGTCCAGAGCTTGACAGCATAGAGTCCAGAGCCGACACTGTCAGAACCAAAACTCTCCTTCGAACCAGCGAAATGAAGGTACTCAGGAGTATCGCTGGCAAAACCCTTCGTGATAGAGTACGAAACACAGACATCCGAAAGGTGTGCGAAGTTCAAGATATTGTCAGATGGGGACGACAGAGAAGAAGGTTCTGGAACGAACATGTATCCAGAATGGCAGAACCAAGAGCTGTAAGAATGCCCACGGACAATATCCCCCAAGCAAGCAGACCTCCAGGATGACCTCCCAAAAGATGGAAAGACAGCTGGCAGTGAATGTCATAAGAAGGAAACAATGATGCAGGACCCTAACAGGCCAACAGGCCTAAAAGAAGAAGAAGAGTAAAGCTCCGTTGATTTTAAAATGCTTGTGTAAAACAATTGAAATTATGGTTTATAATAATAGTGGAAAGCAAACATCAAAGGGGAATATAATTGGACAGCCACTCCTGAAACCCGTAAAACCAAAAGATAATTAAAATATCATAAGTAAACAAAATTAAATTTGAAAAGGTAACAAAATAATTGCACGGAGACGTGAAGGAAAACAGGGACGTCTAGTTTGCAAATTGAATTAAGCAAGACTGAAAAATTCGCTTGTTGCGAGAAAACAAGGGAACAACAAGCCGAAACACGGAAAAAGAAGTTGAACTTAATTTTGTTAGCGCCCGAAACGTGAATCCTTAATGTTGTCTTGTCGCATACTAATTTGCCCGTCATTTTGGAAATCATAAAAACATTTTTTCCCTCATTTTAAGGACGCGTTATAAATTAGACCGGGATATATTTTAAAATCAATACCCTATTTCCTTGCTCCTGTTAGTGCGTAGTTGTATTGAACACCACATTATTTTTCAAGGTGGATATACAGAAAAATTACTTGTAAATTTTTTTTAAAATAACAAAGTTTAGAGATTTTACAAATGTGTCTGCTGATACAAAAAGTGTCTGCTGATAAAGGGTCTTTCAAATTGAGCGGTATTTTTAATTCTTGAATAAAACACAAAATTTGCTTTGATTTCAAAAAACTTTATATTGGTCATTAAAGTATATAGGTTAGTCAAAAAGTTTTGAAAGCGGAAATGAAAATACATTTTTTTTGGGGGGAAATCACTTTTATTTCTCAGTATAGTCTCCCATAAGATCAATACACTTGGTCCAACGATCTTCCAACTTTGTTGTCCCAAAATACTCCTCTACGATGGCTATAACCTCTTCGTTTGATGAAAAATGCTTTCCACGAAGGAATTTTTTGAGGTGTGAGAACAGCCAGAAGTCAGAGGGAGCTAAATCTGGCGAATAGGGTGGATGCTGCAACAATTCGTACCCCAATTCACTGATTTTCGCGATGTTTTTTTGAGCTGTGTGAGCAGGTGCATTGTCTTGATGAAAAATGATTTTTTTCTTCTGCAGACCGGGTCTTTTTTCACAAATTTTTTCATCCAACTGGTCCAAAAGGTCACAATAATAATCAGAGTTGATTGTCTTACCAGTTT
This sequence comes from Odontocerum albicorne, assembly GCA_949825065.1. Taxonomy (NCBI): domain Eukaryota; kingdom Metazoa; phylum Arthropoda; class Insecta; order Trichoptera; family Odontoceridae; genus Odontocerum; species Odontocerum albicorne. Next base: position 805,490 of record OX463850.1, read on the forward strand.
GGAGATAATCTATCAATAAAATTCCTTTTGCATCCCAAAAAACTGACGCTAACACCTTCTTGGCCGATTTCTGAACACGAACTCGCTTCGGAGCCAAAGTGCCTGGTTCACACCACTCTTTAGCCTCTTGGAACAACATGGCATATCTTTAGCATGGAACAACATGGCATATCTTTAGCAAAATATGCCATGTTGTTTCATGTGAGATGCCTATGGTGTCAGCTATCACATCCACAGTCGATCGATGATCATTCAAAACCATATCCTGTATTTTCGCTATGATTTCTGGTGTTGATGCACTTTTTGGACGTCCTGAGCTTGGATCGTCTTCAACGCTTGTACGGCCACGCTTAAACTCCAAAACCCATCGGTGAACGGTTGAAAATGAAGGAGAAGACTCCTTTAATACTTTCACTATCTTTGCATGGAACTCAGTAGCCGATAAACCTTCCAAAACAAAGAATTTAATCACTGCACGATATTCGGATTTTTCCATTGTTAAAAAATACACTGACACGTCAACTTCAAATGGCTTGTAAACAAAGAATGAATTGACAGATCGAAATGAAATTTTGAGTACGTTCTTATGAAAGATGAAATATTAAAATGGAGTAGAAATTTTGGTTTTCTACTGCTCCATAAATGTCGCTTTCAAAACTTTTTGACTAACCTATTAATGTATGAAATTTAAACATAAAAAAACAATATCCGCCAAATGTCTACCTCTTGCAGCTCCACAAATATCCTCTCTTTTGTCAAATTTTTCGATGACATTTTGGCATGATTGCGGTTCTAACTCGCCAATAATGCGAATAATTTCATATTTCAGCTGAGGAATTGATTAGTCATTCTTATACACGTAACTCCATAGAAAATAGTCCAACAGTGTCAGATCACATGCTCTTGGTGGCCAATTAACATCACCGTTTCCAGAGACACTCCTAACAATACGTAAAATAATTCAACAATTTGAACGCGTTGTATTGTACACGATTCTATTTTTATTAATGTCATACATTACACTTCTTAAATGTCACACGACCCAGGCTAGTTCGCGACGCCATCTGTGCTTTATCCAAGAATAAAAAAAAAACGCTCAATTTGAAAGTCCCTTTATGTATTGTGTAAGTTTTAAAAGTATTTTTTTAATAGGAAATTCACCCGCACTAGGATGATTTGTGCCACCGCATCAAAGTCACTATATAATTATTATATCATTACAATTGAAAAACACATGATCTTTAGTTTCATCATCTAGACCACATTTTCAGTCAGAATCCTCATCAATAAATAAATATTCAAGCATATCATTTACTCTCGTGTATAACTTAAATGTTATTAGAAGTGTTGGTTTTCACTAAGTAACAATAAGATAGTGAAAAGTTATTTACGTAACAACTAATAAGCAATAGAAAAACGTTACTTCATGGATTTTCAGTAATTCATCCATCGTGTAGATGGGCGTTTTTGTGACCTCTATTCGGTGTATGGTCACCACTCTAGGAGCCTTTTCCGTTTGTTTTTTTATGTCCATTCATCCAATCAATTTCTTTTTAAATTTAAAATATAAATAACAAAAATTCAAATCCAACAAGTGCATGGAGTTGACATCAGTATGGAACTCTTCAATATGGTGAGTATGGTAGACTTATTAAAGAACTTGGCTCGAAGGTTTGAGTAAACATATCAAGCTATCCGTTGTCGTATGTGATGGTTAAACGAGTATTAGAGCGCGCTGTATCGTTAAAGTAACACTGTACCCAAAATCTTAACAACACGGGGATTACTTTATTTATTTAATTAATTCAATCTTGACGTAATTCTACCCTATACACGATAAACTGTCTATATCACCTGTTACTGGGCTAAAAGCCTGTTTGAGACAGTCGAATTAAACCAGTGAAATTCACATAAAAACAATACAATAAGTTCGTGCCACAGTCGCTTGTAAGATTTGACAACTTTCAGTCAATAAATATATTGACACAATTTTACTAAAACGTTTAAAAGCTTCCGTTAGAGTGTTGCAGAGATTCCTGCCAACTAAAACCAAAATTTTACTCGTACAATATCTGCTCTTTCCGATTCAAGACTACGCGGACATCTGTTATTTGGATGTTCTAGAGGAACAGCTGGACAAATACAGCGTCTTCAAAATGTTTGTCTAAGATTTATTTTCAACCTACGAAAGTACGATCGTATAACGTTATACCAGAAGGCATTGAACTGGTTGAATGTTAAAAATAGACACCAAATTCACATAATGTCTCTATTGTATAATGTCCTTAACTTTCCCGCCGCTCCCTCTTATCCCATCGAAAAATTTCAGCGTCTTTCCAATCATGGATTAGCGCTACGCACAAACAGAGATTGTCTATTGGCCTTTGCAGTTCACCGCTCCTCCTTTTTTCCGTTGTCCTTTACTGTCCATGCAGTGAGACTCTGGAATTAGTTACAAACCAATATAAGACTCGCTCCGTCCTTGACACACTTTAAAAAGGGACTGAAAAAACTCTTAATTTCTAGTCAGTAAAATAACGTGTTTCATTCCCGATTTTTCCTTTCCTCTCCGCCATCCCTTCCTTTCCTTTTGATTGATGATATCTCACTTTATATGAAATATAATGTTCGGGTGATTGTCCATCTTTGTGGGGTTCGTGGGCATATGCTCACGTATGTGTTTATGGATTTCGTGGGGATGGATTGTCATTTGAATGATTTATGCAACCACGTAACTTGCTTCATTTATTTTTGTCGGGTTTGTTGTAAGAGATTGCCGCCTGGTAATAAGCCCGCTAGATTGTATTTGCAATAAAAGTGTTTGCAACAAATAAAAATAAATAAATTAAAAGCTGTGTGTTTTTTTTCCATTTCGGGTAACATGAGTAATCGAAGGTAAACTGCAGAGTGGAGATCAATCATTTTACCACGGTGTCGTATTGTTTAGTATGTACGAGGCGTATCCAGAAAGTAAGTGTACTGAGGCTCTCACGACCGGATGGATTTTATTTTCGACATGTTGGCTTCACTCCAGTGTAGCCTGACCCTTCCCCTCCGCAACGAGACCGGTTCGAGGTCAGTTCGTTGAGAAGTGTCGACGCGACAACACGTTTTGTGAAAAATGTCAATCCAATCTCCCGCCAAGTGCGAAATAAATAATGCCGGGCAAGAGTTTTTGAGGCGCTGCAAACTCCATGGAGATGAATTTCTCCGCTCCATCGTTACTGGAGATGAAACTTGGGTTGCACACTACACGCCTGAAACCAAAAGGCAGTCTCAACGGTGGCGTCACACCTCTTCACCCTCCGCCAAAAAGTTTAAAACCACAATTTCAGCCAAGAAAATCATGGCATCCGTGTTTTGGGACTGTCAAGGCATAATTTTAATTGAATATATACCTCAAGGGGAGACCATCAACTCTGCAAGATACTGTGAGACCCTTTTAAAGTTGCGGAGGGCGATTCAGAATAAGAGGAGAGGCATGCTGACAAAGGGAGAGGCATGCTGAGAGGCATGCTGCATGACAATGCCAGACCACACACGGCCAACGCCACGAAGGAACTGCTCGCCTCGTTTAAATGGGATGTCCTGAACCATCCCGCGCATTCCCCTGCCCTAGCACCTTCAGATTACTGCCTCTTTACCTCCCTGAAGCTGTACATGGGTGGAAAAAGGTTTTCAACCGACGAGGAGCTAAAGGAGGAGGTAGAGAAGTGGACGGAGGGGTTGGCGGGAAACTACTTCGAGGAAGGCATCAAAAAGTTGATACCCCGCTTCACCACCTGCATTGAGAGGAATGACGACTATGTCGAAAAATAGCTTACATATGTACTACGGTAGCCACGTAATTTTTTTGTTTAAATAAAAAAAAATGTAACCTACAAAAATTTAGTACACTTAGTTTCTGGATATGCCTCGTACAATAACTACAAATGACCATGAATAAATCTTGTAATTTGGAAAACTTTCATTGTTTTTATCATGTAAGATCTAATTCTTGGACGTAAAATAAAACCAAGGTGAAAAAATACGTAAAAACTACACATCCCAAAGGGTGGACACTTTTACAGATCATATTCGTTCTTGAAGGTTATTCTAGGCTTTATTTTTTTTCGACAAAAATCAAAGTGTATTGGGGCTAGAAGAAAACCTGTCAATTGTGTTTCAGCAACTCTGAACAGCGGTTTCAAATGGGCGGCTCTCGAAGCCTTTTTTTGACCAATCGACCCTGTTATTTATTAATTAAAAATAAATTTATGTTTATTATTATATTTTGTGTACATGATTATACATGTCACAACTAAGGAGCTTGTTGCTGTACATTTGCCCGAGATAGGGAGTTGTGGAGGACCAAAGGGGATGGCTGTATTCAGGGATGGATCCAGAACGGCTGAAGAAGAAGGGCTATTGCTGTTGCTGGTCATATGGCGCGAAATAGTCTACCTTTTAGTGTTAGAGATATGGGGAGCGTGTGCAGCTTTAAGAAGCACTTAAAAACTACTATTTTTGGGAGGTCTTTTAAAAAAATATTATAATATATGAACATGTACAACACTTTAATCCAAATATTTTACTATCACATATCGAAAGATATATAAAGTTTTTTTTTTAGTTCGTCATTTCTTAATACGTTTGCTGTATTTCTTGATACATATGCGATTCGGAGAAGTAGCTAATATAATCGCCGCAGCCACTACATTCCTACCCTTACACTTATATTTATTTTGTAATATTTTTAATCTGTCAATAATGGTGGGTTCGAGTCCCGAGCAAGAGCGCTTGAGAAGAGTTCTCTCTCAAAATGGCGCAATGTAAATCGTCTTTTTACTATCGTGGGTGGAAATCCTGAGTCAGAACGCAGTTTGCTCTCTTAACGGCGCTATAAAAAATGTCCATTTATTATTATCACTATCATGAGGCCTTTTATTATTATTACCATATTCATAGAAGGAATCATGGCAGTCACGATTGTCAGCCATGAACTACACAACATGATGATTATGGTTTTCTTTTATTATTATTACCATATTCATAGAAGGAATCATGGGAGTCACGATTCTCAGCCATGAACTACACAACATGATGATTATGGTTTTCTTTTATTATTATTACCATATTCATAGAAGGAATAATGGGAGTCACGATTCTCAGCCATGAACTACACAACATGATGATTATGGTTTTCTTTTATTATTATTATTACCAAATTCATAGAAGAAATCATGGAAGTCACGATTCTCAGCCATGAACTACACAACATGATGATTATGGTTTTCTTTTATTATTATTATTACCAAATTCATAGAAGAAATCATGGAAGTCACGATTCTCAGCCGTGAACTACACAACATGATGATTATGGTTTTCTTTTATTATTATTACCATATTCATAGAAGGAATCATGGGAGTCACGATTCTCAGCCATGAACTACACAACATGATGATTATGGTTTTCTTTTATTATTATTACCATATTCATAGAAGGAATCATATGAGTCACGATTCTCAGCCATGAACTACACAACATGATGATTATGGTTTTCTCAATTGTAGGTTGTGTCAAATAAATGAACAATGGTTGAAGACCACTCGCTTAGGATATTTATCTTGGGCTCCCACTCGTCCAGCGTTCAATACAGCATTATATAAATATGTTATCAGATATTTGTAGCTATTATTCACCCCGCTTGGACTATTTTCCGCCTCCAACATCTACCAAAATAAACAGACTCATTCATCCAGACAGCCCCTCCTGTTTCAACCCCTTGTCTTTCCCGCTGTCTCGTCCCCAGCCTCTCACTAATTATCTAATTGAAATGTTTCTTACAAATATTACTTTTTATTTTTTCTTTACCTATCCAGAAGCTGCTTAATATGTTTGGGTGATGCTGAAAACTTCTTTCATTACCTCCAGCCAAGGTTGAGGGTAGTGAAGGTTGAGGGTAGTGAAGGCCGGATATTGTTATATTTGGGACGTTGTCATGTTTGCGAAACTGTCACAACAGCTTTTCCCTCTAATACGTTATTAGCTATTATAACACATTGTTATTATTTTTTTAGCTGATTCTGAGGCCAACATTATAAGTAAACAATTTTATTATATCACCATAAACGATCGGTTTGTACAAAAACGCTAATGAATCAGATTTTAAGAGCTGATATATATCTTTAGATACGATTTTAAGAGCTGATATATATCTTTAGATAAGCCACACGTATAGACTATATGTGTGGCTTAGTTGGTAAGATGTCTGTTTTTCAGATAAAGGGTAGATGATTCGATTCTCGTTGGAACTCAGATTAAAATAATAATAATAATAATAATAGCAAAAGTACAATATTATACAGCATCATAGAAAACTCTCTTAAGCCACGCCCCAGCTCAGGACTCGAACGTACTGTACTACACGTGAACGTATGCACGTACTGTACTGACATAAAATATATAAAATAAATATGAAATGTCCAGTATAAGGATATCAAGGTATTGGTTGCGGCATTAGATTATGTACTTACACGCATGTGTATGTATTAAGAAAAAAACAATATTTAGGAAGAAAAGCGTAGAAACTCACCCAGGGTAGGCAAAATACTGAGAAATCTTTATGCATTAAGGGCATTTAGGTGTAGTGTATGTGTATACATTAAAGGACTTTGGATAAAGTATAGTGTATGTTTATAAATGCGTTGAAAAAAGAAATGACGTTTTGAAGAAATGAACTGGGATCTCAATCAATAAGATGACCCATTCTGAATTGAAAGATGATTATTAATGCATGAGCTGAGATCATGTCTATTCAAACTTGTAAAAAATCACAAGTGGTCAGAGATGTGGCCATCAATACGAAGACGAGCACATCGCATTACTGTAAACGCATGTCAAATCAAGTGGTCAGATACTTGGCCATCAATACGAAGACGAGCATATTGCATTACTGTAAACGCATATCAAATCAAGTGGTCAGACACTTGGCCATCAATACGAATACGAGCAAATTGCATTACTGTAAACGCATTTCAAATCAAAGTTTTTTCCCTTTTGTATCAACATTAAATCTCTTTTTCAACATATATTATGTTAAAAAAGTTTCAACTCTTTACATGTTTTACAAATCCGTAAAAAAACATCGGTAAAAGCACTTAATCTTAACATCTCCCAAGCAGGGGCAGGTATCGATTTGGTGTTTGATTGGAATATTTTCTTTAAATATTTGATTCTAAGTGAATTCAGTGCTCATCAAATTAAACTAAGAAAAATGATGCAAACAAGAATTACAGAGCTGTTTTAAGTTTTATTATATTGTGTTATATATATATATATATATATATATATATATATATATATATATATATATATATATATATATATATATAGTGAAACTTAAAACATATAGTAATCTGGCTGCTATATAACATCCTTTGGAGGTCATCTTCGGATTCTGCGGTGAGTACTGCATCGTGTGCGTAGCATACAATGCATACTTTTTTGTCTCCCAGTCTGTATCCTATGTCTATGTCTGCAACTTCCTCAATTAGTTTGTCCATTATTAGATTGAAGAGTACTCTCCTCTTTCTAATAAATCTTACTTTTCTATTAAAAGTTACATTTTTTCTAACTCACAGGTCTTTATGTGTTAAAAAACAGCATGCGACTGAGGAGATCGAACCAAAATCTTTCGTGAAGTTATTGTCCTTATAAAAACACTCTTGTTTTCTGTAATAATATAACTTTTAAATACAGTTAAAGAACAATCAAAAGCTCTTTTTTATACTAAAGTTAAATGGTGTTTTGTTCTTCTTCCAACAAAAAAATATCTAGGTAAATAATTTCTTCTGAAGATTACAGCAATTATCTCGTAATAAGAGTAATTAAATACTGTACCGAGAATCCGAATTGTGAGTCTAACTTAAAAAAAAAACTGTTCATCAATCTTGCGGCACATTTTGTTAAACTCTCTTTTAAGGACCATTATTTTCCTGAAAGACTGCGAGAAATCGATGCTTCAATACTTTAGAAAAGAAAACCTTTTTTTTTGTTGTAAAAACCGTTTGACCCGAAATCATTTTACGGTCGTATTTTTTGACCATTTTATTGCAAATGATTTTTTTTACAAAATTTATTTTGTACCTGTCTTTTGTAAATATTTATTGAAATTGTCTTTTTCTATTTCAAAAAAAAGGTAGAAAGGGTGAAAAGAAAGGTTGAAAAGACAGTGTGGGATGCTAAGGGTGTCTTCTTGTGGGAGAGGGTGCGTGGATTAGATTTTCTCTTTACGTATGTATGGTTGCAGAAAAATGTAAGGCAAAAAAATAATAAGTTGTATTTCGCGTTTAGGAAATTGAAAAAGAAAACATATTATCGATTGATAAGATAACTAAGATATTTGCGAGATGTATTTGCATAAATGTGTTAAATGAATATTTAAATTTGATCGCTAAACGTTAACACGCTGGACTTCTGAGTTAAATGCAGTTGTTCGAAATCCGCGTTGTAATTTTTCGATCACATACTCCCAAAACGCGTATTGTACGGGGAAGTGGTGTGCAAGCGAAGATTTGGTGGGCAGAGGAAACACTATAAGGACAGTCTGCGAGAGTCGCTTACTTTGTACGGGGCGCCTGACTGGGAGCGGGTGGCTCAGGACCGTGAGGGGTGGAGAGCCGTATGTTCTCGGGCTGATGGCGTCTCAGCGGCTAGACGTATGAAGAACAGTCTGCGCGCTGCGAACATGCGTCAACATGGCTAGGCGGCTTAGCAGGGTCCATATGTCTGTGGCATTTGCGGGAGGGAGTGCGCGTCCAGGATCGGACTGTTCTCTCACAGAAGATCACGCGATCAACATGGGAGAACGGTTCAGGACTGACGTTGGAGTGGCAACGGATCCTCGACTACGAGGCCCGGCAATGACGATGATGTAATTTTCCTCTCGGATAAGGTTTGAATAGTTAATATTCTCATTGAATGTATATTACTGATTTTTTCTTGATTTAAAAATAAAATAAAAGTATATTTATATGTTAAGCGCAAGCGTTCAAACTTAGGTTTAATACAAGAAATCGTGTCTCCGTGTAAGGTAAAACTTTGCAAAAAATCCTATGGGGAAAACGAGCAAAACTTTCCTTATATTCCACGTCAGATTGAACAAAAATTCCAGCAATTTGTTTTACGCGCGCCAAATTTATTGTGACGCTACTGCTGTCGTCACCCTGCCAGGGGCGGCTCTTCTTGCCTTTTAAATTTGATTTATTTATTCTTAAAATTCTCAATTCGTTATTCTACTAACCATCGTATTATCACTGCATAATTGATTAATTTATAAAATTATAATGAAACCTTAATCGTGCGATATTGCAAAAATATAAAATGTATCCGGAGTGTTATATGGTAGACAAAATTCTACCGAATCCAAAATCATGTGAAAAATTTCAAGAATTATTTTTTAAGGTGGCTAATAAACATATATTATTCGTTGTTTCAGAAAAAAAGTACCAGGAGGGAATGAAGGAAGCCTACTTCAAATTTATTTCATTTTGTTTCTATGGTCAAATTATCGATTTTTACAAAAAAAAAAAAAAACAAAGTAAGAAATTAAACATTGGTATGTGTGTTATACGAGTAGATCGAAAAACATAGTAAAAGACGAACCCAGCACAACAGAGCAAACACATACAATTCAATCAATTAAAGAACAACTTGTTCACTTTCCTGCAAGTGCCCAAAGTTAAATGTATACTTTTGAACAAACTGAATCTATAACGTTCGAGCTGGAAGACAGCCGAGTCACCAAAAAGGTTACTGAGGTAAGACGTCTGTCAAAATTGTTTTGAAGAATACAAGTTACTTCACAATGTGTCTTAAAATACAAAAACGGTCGTCAGTTAATCGAAGACAAACATTATAATATTGTTTATTGGCCTTTCCAGTTCCCCGCTCCTCTTTATTTACGTCGTCTTTTACTGTCCATGAATTGAGACTCTAGAATCAGTTACAAACCAATATAAGACTCGCTCCGTCCTTGGCATGCTTTAAGAAGCGACTGAAAAACTTCTTAATTTATAGTCAGTAAAATAACGTATATCATTCCTGATTTTTCTTTTCCTTTCCTCTCCACCATCCCTTCCTTTCCTTTTGATTGATGATATCTTACTTTATATGAAAAATAATGTTCCGTCTTTGTGGGGTTCGTGGGTATGTGCTCACGTATATGTTTATGGATTTCATGGGGATGGATAGTCATTTGAATGATTTATGCGACCACGTAACTTGCTTAATTTACTTTTGTCTGGTTGGTTGGAAGAGATTGCCGCCTAGCAATAAGTCCGCAGATTGTATTGCAATAAAAGTGTTAAATAAATAAATAATATCAACGCTGGGCGGCCTCAAATAAATACAGCCCCGCCACTGTTTTTCACCCCTTCAGGCCCAGAGACCAGGTCCTGGCAGTGAATCGATGGAATTCCTACGCATTGTGTTCCACTGCTCTAATGAATATTGATGACAAATTAATGCCAACGTTTCCCCACCATCTTCTGCCTCTTTTTTCGCTTCTCTCCTTATTCCCATCCCTATATCCACTCTTCCTACCGTTTCCGCTGATCACGGTTCGATTGATGCCGTCACCATTGGCATTAATGTCATTGGATATATTTTTGAATTATTGTTGGGCATTGTCTGTGTCGGGACTCTATTGACTAATCAAATAATCTGTCGTGTCGGCCATGAGCTTTGCCGATGACTTAGTATTATTTTAATACAATAGATTTCCCCTTCTCCCTCCTCCCTCCCGCGTTTTTCTAATAAAGATCGTGCTCTTCAAATACTCGTTACGATTGACTTGTGACATTTTTCAATAATTACCATCACCATCAGCCGTTGTCTTGTCTATTAATCAAGGTCTTCCCCAGTACTCATCACTGCTTTCTGTCCCGCCAAACTTTCACACGTCGTCTCTCCAATGCACCTTTGGTCGTCTTCTCGGACGTTTTATTTATTTTCGGTTACTATTAGAGAATCTAGTATGTCCATCTATGGCCCTTCATTCTTGCTACGTGCCCTGCCCAACGACATTTAGTTTCTTTAATTTTTACAATCTATCACTTCCTTTACACCTGTTTGCTCACTGATCCATAACGTATTTAAAATGTATTGTGACACTCGTTAGTCCTAGTGTGCTCCGCTGCATAATTTTTTGAGCTGTTTGAAGTTTTTGTATGGAGCCAGCCCTCAATTACCATGTTTCATACATACTCGTATTTGTCGCTATCAATACCACATACTGATCGAAGACTTGACGTTTAAGAGCAATATACACATTATTATGCTTATTAAGATGTGGTTCATATCTCCATGTGAACTCCATATTAACTTGGTTCTTCCATAAACATATATTTAATCAGCTATTCCACCTATGCGCGAATTTAGCTGTCCTAATAATAATTATCATATCCAACAAACTCCCCTCAAACATCTGTTTCATAACTACCAGCCCCTAGACCCTAAGTTGAAATTCAAGCACATTGTCACTAAGACCACTTCTATGCTTCTGGAACAACCATCTATTGTAAGTAGGATATACGAGTGGATAGCTCTCTCCAGCGAACAGATTTTGTCTCTAAAGATATAACTACCATGTTTTGAACTGGAAGAGCTGTAAATCCAAACAGGAATTGGGAGAACCAAATCACAACTTGATTCGTGAAATGATCAGCGCTGTCCAGGTGGTAGAATTCTGGACGAAAAAAATGAATTGTCTTTGATCCGATACGAAAAAGACTTAATTATTATATTTACCTGTTTTACAACTAAATTGAAAAAAAAATCACGCATATTATATTATAGTAACTTGTAACTAAAAAGCTTTATTTATCTCAAACTATTCTTCATTCTCTATTTCTCACATCTCAATTTTCTTTAAGGTTCTCTCGTTTAAATTTTTGTAACTTAATATTAATTTCATTTATTTAGTTTAAAACAATGCTATTGATAGAGGTGGAAAAATATGAAACTATAGTTGGTTGATTGCAATAAATTGCTATAAATCTATAAGATGTTTTTTTTCATAAAAGTGTTGAATAAATGAAAAAAAATTCAAAGCTGATCGCTAACTTCTCAGACGGACAGCGACCGGTATTTTATAAGAGAAAAAGTTTCAAAGTTTCTTTTCGTTAGTTATTTGTACCCTAAAAGCGACATATGTATATGGCAAAACACCGCGAGGTAGTCCACAAGAATAAAGCTCATTGCTCAGGTAAACCTTTTGTTGACAAAACACGGCGTAAACAATACCAAAATAAATTGCCGTGTTTATTTACTTTATGGATAATAATACGAGTAACACAGGCACACCCACACTTGGAGTCTTGAGCTTCGCAATCAAATCGAGATGTAATCCACACCCGATAAAGCGGAAAACTTTACGAGTATGGAATAGTTTGTGTTTTACGCGTTTGAAATGGAAACCGATTAATTTTCAATATGTTATACGCAGTTCATTTGAGTCGTGTATATGCAAAACCCTACATATACTACTCCCAATCTGCCTCAAACGGAAGGTATTTAACCAATGCATCTTGCCAGTACTAACATATGGATGCGAGACTTGGACTTTATCGGTACGAATGTTACAAAAGCTCCAAACAACACAACGCAGCATGGAAAGGTGCATGCTAGGTTATACCAGAAGAGACCGAAAACATAATGAGTGGATACGAGCCTAAACAAAGGTTGAAGATGTTATAGAGGTTGCAAAAAGACTCAAGTGGAAGTGGGCTGGACATATCGCCCGAGCAACAGACCATCGTTGGACGTATGAAGTAATCCAGTGGTACCCAATAGGTATAAAAAGGCCTGTAAGAAGACCTAAGGCGCGCTGGGTGGACGAAATACGTAAGCATGCAGGTATTATGTGGCAGCAATGTGCAAAGGACAGGATTTTGTGGAGACAACTTGGAGAGGCCTACATCCTGCAGTGGATAGATACAGGCTGATGATGATGGTGATGATGCCATATACGAGTACATTCATCATCTCTATCGTCTATAAGTACTGATGCACGTGATCCATGTAATAATGTTCGTAGTACAGGTTGCGATGACACATTAACACTCCATTTGCCGTTTGAGTGACTGTATGCAGGTTTCTCCCAGTCAACGCCATAATCTAATCACTTTTGATGAAACTCTGCGTCCGCTTTTTGTTCTTGGTAGATTTCCTATGACCATATTTTTTTCCAGATTATCTGGCTCACATTTGGAAATGTTTCCGAAACCCCCCAGAATATGCTGAAAGCATATTGAGGACAGTTGTTCTGTCAGATTGAAATCCTGAAGTAATATGGAACTCGTATGCAAAGACTTGGTAAGTAATCGTATGGAAACGAGTTTTGCAACAATTTAGATATTTTTAATATTAGTATATATAGTATTTGCCAGAATATCACAACAATATTCAGAAATAGCTATTAACTTTGTGCTCTCCTTTATTAATATAAAAAACCTAGTATAAAAGAAACATTAAGGACAATACTTTGCCTCTGGAGTTGAGTAACCCTGCATCAACATATGGAAGGTATAGAAACTGCAAAGCAACTTGCATCTCTGTCTACAAGTGAGCCCATGTGTCTTCTATTTCTATATCTCAAGATCTATCCATAAAATTGTCAAAAAAAAACATTTTTTTTTTCTACGAGTATGTGAGCGTTATTCAACTAAGAACAAGTCTGAGCTCTTTACCTTTAGAAAATAAGTCTTCGACAATTACGTAATTCCGTTTGGTGAAGTTTGGTAATATTTTGTGGTATACATACATTACATATATTAAACGTAAATATGCATATAATTATTGAATAATTTTAAAACAATGACTGTAGTTTATTATAACTACTGCTTTTTGTATATTTATGTTAGTTTGAGATAAAGTTTTGTATTTTTCGTCAATAATTTTAAGTAGGTACCTACTTGTATAATCTGTCACATGTTCGATTGTACATAAAGACACTGTTGTGTCGTTAATGAAATAAAATAAATAAATGAATAAACTAAACAAGACACTTATACAGATATACCGATGATAGATGGACCCTGAAAGTGGAAAATTGGTGACAAAGTAGAGTGAAAAGAAGTGTAGGAAGACCTTAGCTCAGAAAATATAAAAAAGTGGCTGGTAGCAGCTTGAAGCAATAGTCCCTAGATTCGAAAGAGTGGTTAAAGAGAGGTAAGGCCTATGTTCAACAGCATTCGAAACACCGTGGTTTTGTAAAGCTTTTTCTTTTAATTTAAGTATTCTATCTTGTATCATCAACTGTTTCTGGAAAGAGTGATTCTTTTGGTCTGCCTTGCCGAGGGCTAGATTCAATCGATTGTCTGCCTAAGTGAAACTTTTTAGTTTAATATTTCACTGTAGAATATGATTAAAAAGATTATCTGTAGACAACATACAAACATAGTTTAATTTCTGTTGGATTTTTTTATTTTAAAATATATTTGATAACCGCGTGATATTTATTTTTTTACATTTCACAATATAACGAAACAATACTTTTCTATCAACTTTAGTTGATATACAACTGAGGTTTTAAATTTAATCGGTAACATCGTCTGACCATGTGGTAAGCGTGGCCTGCGTGGCATCTGTTCATACACTCTAATTTGTTAATGCCGGAATCTTTTGGATCTTAGTGGTACTAGAAATATACTCGTATATTAAAGAGTCCTTGAAGTAAAAACCATTTTTCAAATGGGCACCAAAAAATATCTCACTTGCAATTCTCAGTTTGAAAGATGGGTGACTTACCGTCCTTTACTACATATATATTCTTTTTAGATATTACTGAAGTCATAGGTATCCTTATACCCTCGAACACTATGCGGAAGAAGTGCCATGCACTGTAATATATTCGTATAGTTTACTTGCTATAAATAATTGGTCAATATTTGTTAATTCTTATTTTAAAATAATACTGCTAATTAATGTAACTAAATGGTGTCACTATTATGTTATTTGGTTTTATGTAAGAGCTTTATTTGTCTATAATTGGTTTATTCTCTAAAGTAGAACTTTTTTCGTAACTAGGGCTAGCCGCATACTAGTGACTTTCTCTCGCATCGGTATGAGCGCGCATTTTAATTTTCTGAAATATATGACTTTTGTATTGTATATTTGTGTTGATAAGTTCGCCTTTTCATTCAAACTACAATATTTAAATTGACAATTTAATGGCGAAACCTTTGATAAATTGTCATTAACGTACATACGAGTTTATTGGGTATAGTAAATAATTATTGCAAATCAATTTGAGAGGGTTTTGCTATTAAACGGTTAATTTATAAATGAATAATTTTAGGGATATAAATTTATTGCCACTTAGAGAACTCGTAGGCAATTGCTTCAACTTCTAGACGCAATAAAGAATTTGATGCAGAAAAAATGTAATATATTTAGTTAGAACAAACCTCTGGTGCCAAGTAATCACCTGATATACGACTATAATACTTCAGTACAGCATGGCGTTGTGGATTTGCTATCGCTGTGTAAACAAAAATGTTTTCTAAATATTTACGAGATTTCTTCATTTACTTATTCCAAGCGAAATGTTCGCAGTTTTGATTCATAAAATAATCTACAAATAACGTTTTTTATTTACACAAAAATGTATATATAAACCTAACTAAAACAAATTATCAATATAAATATTCATTGTAATATTGTGAGCTTAAGTGTATGGCCGTACGGTAACGCCCTGGACTTCCGTGCGGAACGTCACCGGTTTGAACCCCGCGCTGTGCGACTCCCTTTGAATAACACAGACATTTTTTCCGCTCAGTATTCGGGAGTATAAGGATACCTATGACATCGGTCATATCTATTATTGAAAAAAAAATATTGTATAAAATTTTCGATTATAACTTGTCGGGTTTCATTCCACTTGGCAATATCTTTCAACCAACCTGAATGATGTTTCATTCCCGATTTTTCTTTTCCTTTCCTCTCCACCATCCCTTTCTTTTCTTTTCTTTTTCTTCTCCTTGGCTCCATCCCAACTCACTGTCTGCGGAGACTGTTGGGGTCAGCTCTCCTCGTCCTCAGGTTGTATGCTCTTCTGTCCTGGACTACGTCATCCACGAATTCTTTGGTCTTCCTCTGGTTGTTATACGAGGAAGATCCATGAAGATTGCCTTGTTCACAATGTGATAGGGTGTCCTGCGTCCAACGTGCCTACACCATCTCAATCCATCCGCCTCTCCTCCATCTTACTGTTGATGTATGTAACCTAGGTTTCCACGAATGCGTGAACTTTTTATTTTGTCTCTTAGGGAAATACAACCGGGCAAAACGGAACAATATTTGTGTACAAAATAGAACAACACTCGAAGCACATATAATTAAGCCTTCTAAGATGATAGTTTACATCTTTATTTGGTATAAACTTTGATATGAGAGTAAAACGTGGAAAATATTTAAAGGAATTGAAGAGTACTGCAGAAATATGTGTTTTGAAAAAATCCTTGGAATGACAATGCATGAAAGAATTGAAGTTAAATAAGAAGTTATCAGGGATAAATGTGAACTAAGGCTGATTTGAGGAAGATGAAGATACGCAATTTGCAATGGTTGGGGCATGTAGAACGAATGAATGAAGAAAGACTAACTAAACAAATATATATGTTGTAGAGGAAAAATTTGAAAATTATAGTTGAAACAAGTGAATGATATTTTGAAAGAAAGAAATGTAAAAAGTTAAAAAAATCATATAGTTGTATGAGAAGATGTGTGAATGTGAATAGTCGAAAAATATTTGTCGTGATAGGGAAGTCTGATACTCTGCCCATTCTGATAGGGACAAAAACGACGCTATGTTATGTATGTTTCTGTGCCAGCAAAACTGAAAAAGATAACATATATATCTCGAGTAATTCTAAAATAAAAATTACAATTACGTTTTTAACTGAAACTGCTTCAAATTTATCATCATTAATTAAATGATGAATTTAAAGCAGTATGTATTAGACATGTAGAAAGCGACATTTAAATAAATGAGCGACAGAGAACATGGTGAAAGAAGCGACATCAAGTATGTCAATGTATCAATTATGTTATATGTAATACAGGGTGCTTTTTATGTTCCAGGCCGATATTTTTTTTAAATACCTTAAATAAAACACAATTTTATAATTTATATTTAATTGATTGATTATACTCGTATGGTCTTTAACATTATGTATGAAATATAATATCGGTCAAGTGGCCGCCTCTGGCCGTGGTGCAAACACGAGCTCTTTCAAACATATTTTTCATGACGGTCTGTCTCGCAGACTTCTGGTGTTATTTCAGCAATTTCATTTCGAATTTTGTCCTTAAGTATAGGGATTGTGGTTTGTTGGTGTACACCTTTCCCTTCAAGTACCTTCATAGGAAATAATCGGTGGCGGTCAAATCAGGGAATCGTGGGGGCCAGTCGATATCACTACTTTTTGACATTGTTCGGCCGGGAAAAGTTTCTCTTAAAATTTGCATTGTAGCACGTGCTGTGTGTGATGTGGCACCGTCCTGTTGGAACCACATGTGCTGTAGGCACAATTGATCTAATTTGGGCACAAGAAAGTTTACCAACTCGCTGAATGGTTGACGTGCTTGGCACATGATTTATTTACGCGTATTCACAATTGAACAATTATTTAAATAAAATATTTTAATAACTTCAACATGTTGTTACGAAGTAAGATGCTTCATAATAAATTGTATTTGACTATTCACCACGGCCGTTAAATATGAATTGACAAATAACAGCGAAATCAAAATGGCGGCCAAACAAAATCGGCCTGGAACATAAAAAGCACTCATTACAAGTGCACTGTATTAAATGTATCTAAAATGACAATACATAATATTCGTAGTATGTCGTAGTCCACCTTAACGTATGCAAGTGAGACTTGATCATGGAAAAAGGATGAAAGTAAGGTTTATGCCGTAGAGATGAGTGCACTAAGAAAAAAAAAAGAAAATTAGTGTCAATTTATGAAAGAAGGTTGAATTAAGAAACCAGAAATTGAAGCATGTAAAAAATAAATATTTTTCGTAAGATGGAAAGAGCAACTCGTAGATGGCCTAAACATGTGGAGAGAATGAATAGTTAAAAAATGAATAAGCGAGTATACAAGTCAAAAGCGTAAGGAGTGTGTGGAACAGATGTACCGAGAAACGTGGCTAGATCAAGCTGATCAGATTTTGAGAGGGTAAAGGGAGAAAAATTAATAAAAGAAAATTGTGCATGACGAGTAGTATGCATGAATATTGAAAGGTGGAGTGGAAAATTATATGCATGGATAGAAAAGTTTAGAGACTTGTTATTTCTGCCTACTCCACAAAGAACACTGCGTGATTATATGTTTGTATAAGATAATTTTTATAAATAAAATTAAGCTCCGGAGCAACTGAAAATGTTCATATTCACCGAATGTGTCTAGGTCAAACACATTCCTCAGATTTTCCTCATTTAATTACATCGAAGTCGAAACATCAAAACCTTTCCAAAGCTAATTTATCATCTGAAAATAAGGAGAGAAAGTTAAATTAATTGACTGTTTATTAAATAATAAAAATTTCAAGCACAAAATTGCTCGAAAATAAATTTGAAACAGGTCGTAAAAAGTTTCTTGAAAATATCAAAATGTTATTTATAAAAGTAAGCCCATACTTGATCGTGCGTTGATTGATGTGTCAGAAGTTCTAGTGATGTGGGTCACATGACGGCAGCCTGCGCGTGTGTGTGTAACAAAGTTCTAGTCAAGTGTAGCCCAGGGGTCGGAAAACAGGTATTTGAGATCGATTTATCGTTTTTTTTTATTCCCACATACCATCACGCCGTCTCCTTGTCGGAGTAGACAGAGAGAAGAAACTAATAGACTTTCAATTACCATGTCATATATTTTGCCTCTTCTACATCTATACACCTCATACAGCTTCTACTATTTCTCTAACTTTTGACATTTTTTTATTTCAAAATATCATAAACTAGATCCAAACATATGATACTTTTTTGGTCGTCCATTTTCGTGCCTTCCACTGAAATTTGTACTGTAAATTTGTTTCGTTAGTCTCTCTATCCATTTCTTCTACGTACCCAAACTATCTTAGGGTACTGTTCTTCATCTTACTCAATACATCAGCCTTAAGTTCACACTAATCCTTTATCACTTTATTCCTTATTCAGTTATATTGGGTGTTAACATAAGTTGTGTCCGTTTTTTTTCCAAATGAAGAGGACACAACAACAAAAAAGTGCAACAAATGAGTCAATAATGTATTCTCCTTCGTTATTTACAATTTCTTGCCAACGTTCTACAAGTTTTTCAATGCCTATGCGATAAAAACCATCCGGTCTTGACTCGAGGAATTCGTCCAACCATGTCCGGAATTCGACGTCATTATTGAAGGAAACGCCACGCAAATTGTTCGAAAGCGACCGGAAAAAGTGGAAACCAACGGCGCGAGATCTGGAGAATATCAAATGCATCTATTCCACGTATCTGGCTTACAATTATAATCTTTATCTCCGCGTCATACATGAATGTTGCCAAGATGAGAGACTAAACTAGACGCATTTTCGTCGTAATGGTGATAGTTCTGCTCTTCTATAGCTTCAACATTGCATGTTATGAAACTGGAAGACTGGAAGAGTATAGTGGTGGATCCAAGTTTCATCCATTATCACACACCGACGCAAAAACTTCTGTTTATTTCGCGTAACAGTGCCAAACAGCGCTCTGAATCATCGATGCGTTGTTGTTTCTGTTCCGTTGTGAGCAAACGTGGCACCCGTTTCGAAAAAAACCTTTTTCATGACCAAATGTTCATGCAAAATAGTGTAAACACTACCAAATGATATCTTTAGGATGTCAGCTATCTCAAGCAACTTTTTTTTGTGATTTTTCATCACGATTTTGAGTTTTTTTTTATGTTTTCTGGTGTAACAGCCTCATTTGGACGACCAAAGCGTTCAGCATTATTTGTGTCTGTACGACCGCGTTTGAAATCAGCATACCACGGGCAAATGATTGTTTTCGACGGAACAGAGCTCGAATAATATTTTTCAAGCCATCGCTGAGTTTGAACGATATTTTTTCCCATTAAAAAGCAATGTTTTATCAACACACGAAATTCGGTTTTTTCCATTGTTTTGAAAATAGCAAAAGTAGCGTCACTAAAACCACTGTAACTCAATGACACAACGTCGGAATGTCATGAAAGTTTGACACGTAACTTTTAAAGGTTGGCACTAATTGAAAATAGTATGGATTTGTTATTAGAGGCGTCATCTGTTGGTTAGTTCTGGGGCTTATTGATCGATGTGTTATAAGTAAATTAAGCTTTAAAAACTCAGCGTGACTATATTTCAGTATTTACAATGGCATGTTCATCCACGAGGCTATTGAAATGTAGCAAAATAAATACGATTCAAAGAAACATATTTGGTATCAAAATATATAATCGAATCAATAATTGTTTTATTGGAATGTGGAGTGGATGTCGTACGAGCATATGAGCTACTTGCGTTATCTCAATCTTCGTTAGAAAATAATGTTGGTTAAAACATTATCTCTTATATTGTCAGTTTTAACTTCATAAAAAACGGTAAGATTGCTTTTTGAAAGAGTATAATTTTTTCCCAATTAATTTTGAAGGACTCTTGAATTGGCCGATCGCTGAAATAAATACCCTATAAAGTCTACAGACTCCCCCTTCAGGTATACTCGTATATATGTATTGACGGGGAGGATATCGAGGGATAAAATTTAATAAGTCAGATTTCATTTTCGCTTCTACTTCGTTTATTTACTCGTAACTCCAATATTCTTCTGAATTAATAAGTAATATAAAAAATACTTAGGACGTCGAATTGTTTTTCATCTCTTAAAATAAAAAGCAATTAAAATAAGATTATCCATCAGTTTTTAGGTAAATTTTTGGTGTTATTAAATAACTTAATTTATTTCAAGGATATAAAAATGTATCAATTACATGCACATTACAGCTGATGCAAGACTTACTTCATAATTTACATGTTTAAAAAAAACTATAAAGTAGAGTTAGTAATGCTATGTGTTTAATTTCCGATATACCTTTCTTCTTCCATGGATTGATGATATTTGACTTTTATTTTTATTAAATTAATATCGTTTTAATGAAAATGTCAATCGTCTAACACACGTACATAGTTATTTAAATTAGCTCCCATTTAGTCAATATTGAGGATCACTTTACTAGACAAGGCTTCTTATAAAGTGGTATCATTCCGTAATCGCAAATTTCATGCATTTGTCCTAAAACTAAAACATTTTTTAAGTATTGCAATTTATTTTTATCAAACACTGTTTATTCCACTTTTTTATGACGGTATAACCCTACCGGTTTCAAGGCTTTCACCTCATCTTGATGAGGTGAAAGCCTGAGGTGAAGGTGAGGTGCCAAAGCCAAAGATGAGGTGAAAGCCTTGAAACCGGTAGGGTTATACCGTCATAAAAAAGTGGAATAAACAGTGTTTGATAAAAATAAATTACAATGTCTTTAAACCTCCACAATGTTAATGCCTTAACTATAAACAACATATTTTTTAAGTAAGATGAAAAAATAAACTTTAAGAAAGCTTAAACATGTAGAGGGAATAAATAAAGAAGTACTAGATGAACATGTGAAAGCTTAGAGATGTGGAGAGAATGAATAAAGAAGTGCTAGATGAGCGTGTGAAAACTTAGACATGTGGAGGGAATGAATGAAGAAGTACTAGATGAGCGTGTGAAAGCTTAGACATGTGGAGAGAAAGAATGAAGAAGTACTAGATGAGCGTATGAAAACTTGGACATGTGGAGAAAATGAATGAAGAAGTATTAGATGAGCGTGTGAAAGCTTAGACATGTGGAGAGAATGAATAAAAAAATACTAGATGAGCGTTTGAAAGCTTAGACATGTGAAGAGAATGAATGAAGAATTACTAGATGAACCTGTGAAAGTTTAGACATGTGGAGAGAATGAATGAAGTGCTAGATGAGCGTGTGAAAGTTAGAGCGAGGAAAATATGGCTTTATAAAATATACCAGATTTTAAAAGAAAGTAAAGTGAAAAGTATGAATAAAAGAAGATTGTGCATAACGAGATTTTTTAATAAGAAGGAGGCGTAATTTTGTGCATGGAAAGAAAAGTTTAGAGTTTTGTTCTCTCTACTTACCCCGCAAGGATTACGGCATGATGGTATGTATGCATGTATGAGAAAGGTGCCATACGCTTGAATGGATATAATATACAAAAGAAAGACATATAACATACATATATCTAACACTGGCATTAAGACTTTTGACCGGTATTAACATGAAAAATTCACTATAATAGGTTGAATTTTCAATGTTGAAGTTTTTAAAGTAAATTATTTTACAGAAAACCAAAAGTTCTTTATATTACATGCATCATATACGACGACCTTCGTGGCCTAGTAAGTAAGACGTCTGACTTCCTAATGGTGGGTTGCGGACTCGATTCCCGTTTGTAACCCAGATTTTTTAAAATTATTGTAGTTTTGGATTTCATTTAAAACATGTTAAACACCTTTGTGGTTGGTTGTAAGATTTTATCAAATGGCAACAATTCCGTCAAATTGAACTGTATACAACTAAAGTGTGATACAAAGCAGATTGTTTGAAGCAATTTTATTTCGGTGTTTGTTGATTTTTGTTGTAAATAACTTCACTAGCGTAAAAGGCCAATAGAAAATATTTGCCTAAGGTCATTTGAACATTTTTTGTCAGAAAATTGTGGATAAAATTATGGAGGAAAATGTGTTACGAAAATACTTGGCTTGTTTGAAGGTCTCGTGTGGTAGAGATTTTATTTTTTTGAAAAAAATCAACACGGCTTAAATATTTTATTTGGCTGTTTCTACCCCTCATTAAGTTTGAAAAAAAAATATCAATTTACCTGCCGCCAGCGTCGGGGAGGCGAAACGGGAACGGGCGAAAATGTCCTTGGGATTTTAAATAAATTTCCGGGCAAGTTAAGGAAATTAACGGGCCCTCCTTTTTGAATTTTAGATTCGTTATATTAAAAGGTAAGCGCCCGTGAAATATTTTTTATTTATTTATATGAAAAAACAAATCGCAATGTAAATTAGAAAGTAAAATTTATTAAAAATACTTGAAATAAAGGCAATTAGATTTTAATTTTTTTATTGATTAACCTTTGATATTTGGCTTTGAAATATGCCGCAAAGCATTCCATTTTTGTACTTACATAACACATCTTATCAGACCACATTTTATCACATCTTATGCAGTTCATAAAATAGAGGAAAAAGAGAAAAAACAGGAAAGTTGTTCATAATATTAATGTATTGTATTGAATGAATGCTCATTACCCGTGACGAGTGTAATAGAAGACACAACGCAAAGTGGGGATCAGGGTACTTAACATTGGTCGATTCCGCTCGCCGTAAAGAAAGAATAGTGTAGAAGGGTGACCATGATTTTTTATTTATTATATATTCTGATTATTTAGTTTATTTATTTATTATTCATTTAAAAATACAGAAGTGGATTTTTTTGTTTAGAACAAATATTTGTTTATTGATACAGAAAAAGAAAGTTTGAAAGAAACAAGAAGTTTTATTTATTTCTAACAAACCTTATATTTTATTTAAAAATAATTATCGCTCCATCCTCTTGAAGATACATGGCTTGTATGCACGTACTCGTAAGTCTCGTCGGTGTAGACAATCGGCCTTCCTTTTTCTCTGTATTTCTTCATTGCTCTTAAATACGCAATTCTTTTCAACACAATGTTAAGTTTTTCTTAAAGTATTTTTAAATTGTCTTTGGTTTTCTGCAATTCGTATCCCGCAGATTTTACAACCTCCCTCAGTTTCGTTTCGCCACCGGAAAAATGTATTGATTCCCGTAAAATTGGTAATAGTGTTGGGATCGTCGGGAGTATTTTTTTGTTTATGATTTATGTGAAAATCATAAATGCATCTCTTAATGACGCACTCATCAAAATTGTCGTATTGTGTTTAGCCTATTTATTTTTTATTTTTTTGTGACTTGATGGTTTCTTCTTTCCCACTGTTTTTATTGGAATATACAACCAATTTTATCGAACTTTGTGATATTTCCGTGGCCTTTGAGACTTCAGCGATAAGAACCAAAACATTGATGTTCTAAAAAAAAGTTAAAATAGCATAAAAAGATAAATAGTATGTAACAATAAGTACGTAGACATGCACAAAAATAAAAAATTACAATAAACTATTAATGAATTATTACTAGAAATCATGGTGACACTATTTATTTGACATAATGACACACTAATACTAGAAACTACCAATCAGCACACAGGAGTTGACTAACATAATTACACGCCTTGTGTATCTATGCTATAGTACAATACAGTCACACATTCTTTCCTTACGCCGCGACCAGTCTACTACCGAACATGACCTTACGCCAATTTGTGATATCATGTCGCATATAGCGCAAGGTGCTTCAATATTTGCAGTTTGCATGTGTCTTATTTTCCTATTGGGTTTATGATAACTAGCAATAGCTCTATGCCGGGTACTCTATGTGTTGCTATTTGCTTCGAGTTGTGCTCCGCATTAATATTTTTAATCGTGTCATGAAGTATTCTTGTGCTGCTTACCGTGTTTATGGATATTTCTTGCTAACATGTCTTGGGAGTCTATTCTCAGATATGCGAGTCACGCGCATAAAACCAACGAAGGCATGCGACACCATACTACAGTAGTTTGCTCTTCTCAAAACTTCATAATTTTATGCTCAATGATATCATCGAATCTTCATTATCTGCTCGAGGTGCTCTACTGCCATTTCTTAAGTGCCCTAGTACTCGTATGTCGTCTGGAGAGAACGCATGATCCAAATGAACTTTTGTTGTAATTTATTATACCCTAGTATATTTATTACTATGCCACAATCTCTTCCAACGAAACAAAAATAAGTTTATGATGCATTAATTGATAATCAGAGTGGCACTTGTTTAAAAAACATGGGTATCAACAGGAATCGAGTCTGCGATCCCCGGGTTCGAAGACAGGCGTCTTACCAACTAAGCCACGGTAGTTAAAATTAATTTATGAATAAATTCTTCATTGTTGAGCGATCTGGTAACCGTATTGCCATATGCCAATCTGTTCCAAGCTAGAGAAATCGTAGGGGTTGTATAAAAAGGTGTATGGGTGTAAAATAAGCGAAATATGTGTGTCGCGATAGGCAAGTCTGGCACTTTTCCCTCTCTGCCGACTTCGATAGGGAGAGAGCGTGATGGTGTGTATGTATATTCGATCAAGTCGAGGATCGTCATTCCAACGCCAATTCAGTTGGAAAACTAAACTGTGCCGTGGTATTTTTTTAAGTGAGTGAGCAGTTGCCCACTAACAAACTTATCGAGCACATCACTGTACCGGATCTATGGTATCAGAGCACACTGACAGGTTTTTCCCTTTTTAAAAGAAAATATATGACGGAAGTCGTAGGCATTCTTATACCCCCGTATGCAAGGCGGGAAAAATATCTGTGTCATTCGAGAGGAGTGCCACAGCGCAGGGATCGAACCGGCGACCTTCCGCATGGAAGTTCAGCGCGTTATTGCGCGGCCATGCACTTTTATATGCACGGCCGCACATTTATTATATACCAAGCAACTAAACAAAAATATGTTATAACAGCTTTGTGCGAAAAACGTTCGCGAAAATACTCCTCATATATTTTATGTCACCATAGAGGATTGAAGTTAAAAATCCCAGTTGTGATAAAGTGTTCTACCAAGGAACCATGAAAATTACCATAATGAATATCTATCTTTCTAATTGGCCATTTTTTTTTCTCATTGTGTCATTGTTGAAAATGCTTTGTACAGTTTTATATAATAATGGTATACCTATTTTATAATAATCTGCGATCTTTTGGAGTCATGGTGCCCATAAAATATCTAAATAGCCTATTACGTCTGATCCATAAAGGTTGAGTGAATATCCAAAATGGGCATGTTGTTTTGAGGAAGAGAGTAGAGGAATAAAGTGGGAAATTGGAACAAGTCTCCTCATAGTTTCAAGGGATTCGTAATGGTGGGAAATTGAAAGTACTTTCATTTCTTCGTTCCATCCGGTTTGACTTTTATCTTTCTTCTTTATCTTAACATCAGCACGCAATCGAATAAGTTCCCTGGTATTGTATGAAAGGCAGAGCCGTTCAAAGGTTTTCCACAACCAGCCCTGACATTTTCCACACCTTCTCTATTTTATTTTCGTCGTTAAAGTATATCGAACTTCTTCTTCTTCTCCCTGGCTCCATCCCAACTCACTGTCTGCGAATACTGTTGTGGTCAGCTCTCCTCGTCCTCAGGTTGTATGCTCTTCTGTCCCGGACTAAGTCCTCTAGGTCGTGCCTCTGCATCAGGTTATCTTTTTGCACCACCCATGAATTCTTTGGTCTTCCTCTGGTTGTTATTCGAGGAAGATCCATGGAGATTGCCTGGTTCACAATGTGATCGGGTGCTCTGCGTCCAACGTGCCCATACCATCTCAATCGCCTCTCCTCCATCTTACTGTTGATGTCTGTAACACCTAGGCTTCCACGAATGCGTGAGCTTTTTATTTTGTCTCTTAGAGACACACCAGCTGACCATCTTAGCATGCGCATTTCAGCAATTTCTAGTTACCTGGAGTAAGAGTTATACGTCGTCCAGCATTCGGAGTCATAGAGGAGTGCGGGTCTGACAATCGTTTGGTATACGTTTCCTTTTAACTTTACTGGCATTTTCGGATCACATAAAACTCCCGTCATTGATCTAAACTTCATCCATTCCACACTAATTCTATGTGTTACATCTGCTACACATCCTCCATCGCTATGGATGAGTGACCCAAGATACTTAAAGGAGTCACAATTTGGTAATATTTCTCCATCCATTTGCATTACGGGAGTGACAGCATTTGTGTTCTCAAATGGTAGGTACAGATACTCTGTTTTCTTTCTGCTCAGTCTCAATCCATTGTCCTCCAAGATTCTTCTCCACCTTTCCTGACTATTTTGCAGGTCTTAATGTTTTTCACTTATTAATACGATATCGTCTGCAAATAGTTGAATCTTTAGGAGACTGTTCGTTTCCTGGTTAGTTAAATAGTCCATGACTAAGATGAACAGTAGCGGACTGAGTACCGATCCTTGATGTACCCCTACCTTTGTAGTAAATTCTGGTGTAGTTCCCGAAGTGCATCTTACTTGCGTTTTCACGTTATCATACATATCCTGGATGGCAAGTACATACTTTAAAGTATATTGAACATTGACTTAAAAATCATTATATGCCCTTATCAGTGACGTTGTGTGTTTCCTGGTTCCCCAAATATCCGTTTTACAAATATTCTCTCCTTTTTTTTTAAATAGGCAATCCACCCAAACTAGGAAGAATTGTGCCACTAAATTTAAGACATTATAAAATTATATGAGTCAATATTATAAAACGAATTAAAAAACACAGATGTGTGAGACTCTCGCGTGGTAGAAGTGAAACTTCTTAGCTCCTAGGAAAAGTTGGTTTTATGTGTTGCATTTTTCCATTTGTTAACGATTTTCATTATTATTTTTTAATTAAATTCCAATATAATACGCAAGCGTTTATTGGTTGACTTATGCTACGTATACACACAGTACACGCGGTGCATGCGCGTAGCGTGTCATTGATGTATTATGGATTTGAATTAAAAATTTATTTAAATTTAAAATAATTAAATGAAGTAATTTATAAAAAAAATTTATATTTTTTTTATTTAAAATTATTATTTAATTTAATTTTAATGAATTTTTTTTATTTATTTAAATAAATTTATTAATTACTTACTTTTTTAAATTTAATTTTACTTTATTTTAATTTATTTATTTTTATTTAATTTTATTTTATTGTAATAAATTTTTTTTTTAATTCAATGTTTTTTATTTAATTATATTTTATTTAATTTGTTTAATTTAACTTTATTAAACTTTATTTAATTTTAATTTTATTCCTTCACTCAAAATATTTGAAGCGTTTCACTTTTCGTGACGTTCAGGCCTATTTGCTCTACCCGCGCCTATAGAAGTTTACTTTTACGGTTCTAGATGCTTAAAAAATGTAACAATCGATCTATGAATGAAATCTCCTTTCTTTTAGTCATAGATGAAATCGTTATATATTTTGCTGCTGAATCGGAAGATTTCAGACTAAATAAAAAAAAAAACAAAAAATATTTTTCGTATGCTTTATTTTATAATTTGAGAACATACAAAAAAATTTTTTGAAAAAAAAAGTTGAAAATTCAAGATGTTATCAGCTGCTATATCTTGTAAAAAAAATAGGGTAAGCTGGTCGACATGATTGGAACCTTTTCGTAAATTCGAAACAAAAATCATACACAGTTTCTTGATAAAAAATAATGTTGTTATATGTTAGTTGGTACCAAAGCAAAAAAATCCTAAAATGGCGGCTGTCTGAAAAAAATATATCTATTTTTTAAATATTAAAAATGAAGTAAAAAAAATAGTTTTAAATTTTCCAAGGACAATATAAAAACATTTATCAAAGTTTCATACCAAATTTTAAGGCAATCAATCGGTTGGATAAAACTTGAGATATTATATTATGTCGACCAGGTCGAAAAAAGTAGTTTCGAGAAAAACGCGTTTAAAGTTTTGAGATTATTGTCGGAGTCAATCCGGTGCGGCGTAATTGCTGCCTTATTTATAGCTATAACTTCGTAAATATTGAGAATTTTAAAATTTCCTTTTGAGAACATATTCTTAAAGGCCTGAACTTGAAGAATATGTAAAAAAAAAACAAAAAAAAATGTTCTAATTTCTAGAGTAGAATATCACCCTTAAAGGGTTGCATAAAAATTTAATATTTCAGTTTTTCATAGTTTTAACACCTATGACAGCTTTACTGTCAGCTGTTACCTAAAACAGGCTCTGCCAAAACGAAATAAAGTAAAAATAAAATAATTCACATAGTCATATAATTTTAGCTGTATTGTTCCTTAAAATTATATACTACATTCAGAGTTCTTTATGGCCCCCCGTTTATAATACGAATAATATTAGTGGACCCCCCCCCGGTTCCACAGTTCCATTGTTCCATAATGCCTATTGATTCCTATCTTAAAGGCCTACCTTGTCAAGTCCAAGGCATTCACTCGGCTTACTGTCTTCTCGGGTAATTGAAAATTTAAAATTAAATGGATTTTTCGTCAAAGAAAAACTTACTTTTGATTACGAATCTGAAAATGAAGGTTTTTGTTTGTAAGTCGACATAACAAGGTTTTTGTTCGACATTTCCTTAACTTTGTGGAAATATGTGTTTATATTTTTATTATTCCTTTTGCTAAACGTTAGTAAGATTCATTTTGTTTTAAGTTTATTTCTTTAGTCTCAATTGTACGAGTACATACAAACCATCACGCCCGTTCCTTGTTAGGGTAGGTTTAAAAAAAGTGCCAGAGTTTTCTTATCTCGATACAGCCTTTGCTTCTTCTACATTAATACACATGCCTTCTCTATTCTACATTAATTATCTGAGTTTTTAGAGTTCCTTCTTTCAAAATATCATTAACTTAATCCTACCTTACTTTCCTTGGTTTTCCTCTACCACACGTTCAACTTACATTTGCGCTGTGTATTTGTTTTGTTAGTCTTTCTTCATTTATTCGTGTTCTACTATACATGCCCAAACCACCGCATAGTGTTCTTAATCTTACTCAACACATCAGTCTTAATTTTATATTCACCCGTCATTACTTCATTTCGTTGTCTGTCTATATCGTCACCACATGTATAATCTTCTTTTAGACATTTTCCCCATCCCCGTTTCACTCCCACACATCAAAATTGGTACTAAAATATTGTTGTGGACTATCGTCTTAGTTGATTAAGGCTAAGGTTACACCGAAGTGCTTCACTTATTGCTAAGCTAGGTGCTACGTGACTTATATACTAGGTGACTATAATAGTCACGCAGCGTGGCGCGAAGCGTGCAGTGTGGCCATTGCGATAGTATGGGATGCGTTGGTTCGCTAGGATGTCACCTAGCTCGCAGCGTAGCTCTAAGCACCAAGCGAGACTCCTACCTGTGTGGCCAAGGCCTTAGTACTATTTGATTCGAGTATACATAATTTAATGCCCCATCAACTTTTTTTCCTATTGCTTCAAGCCGTTTGGTATCCTTTATGTCACCTAAGAAAATACAAATTAAATAGCGGAATTTCTCAACTTTCTCTCATCATTCATAATATAGCTCACACATGTGTTGCATTTTCTTTTCCTTTCACACTTTTCTATCACATCTCATATCATTTACTAATCACTCTGTAATTGATTCTTATTTTTAGCTAACACTGCCATGTCATCACATAATATACATCAATCCGCACACAATACCTTAAAACATT
The DNA here is from genome assembly GCA_949825065.1 of Odontocerum albicorne. NCBI lineage: Eukaryota > Metazoa > Arthropoda > Insecta > Trichoptera > Odontoceridae > Odontocerum > Odontocerum albicorne. Next base: position 835,966 of record OX463850.1, read on the forward strand.
TGTGGTTTATATTTTAAAGCTTTAAAAAAACATTGTTATCACAATAAAATTTATGTATTGTCTTTTTTGTTGATTGAGGATTATATTTTTTTTAAGTTACACACAGTAAGAAAAACTGTAAAGAATATTCAATAGGCAAATCGGATGTAACTCTGGGTCTAATTGGTTGGAAGATATTACCGACGGGCAACAAGCCCGATGATTGTATCTGTATTCGTTGTAGTGTCAATTAAATAAATAAATAATACTTTCTCCGGTAAGTAAAGTTCAAATGCAACATAAAAAAGGCTTATTAACACTTTGTACCTACGTTTTTTTGTTACTCATATTAAATGTAGTATCCATTATTTGAGTAAAAGTAACAGCTATTGCTTTATAAGTATGTTATATACTCTAAGCAGAGATTTTTAATGTGAATAGTTATTTTCACACCATTCTATAAAAAAATAAAGGTCATATTTTCACACTATTCTATTAAATAATAAAGGTCATATTTTCACACTATTCTATTAAAAATAAAGGTAATATTTTCACACTATTCTTAAAAAAAAATGTTATATTTTCACAATATTCTATTAAAAAATAAAGGTCATATTTTCACACTATTCTATTAAAAAATAAAGGTCGTATTTTCGCACTATTCTATTAAAAAAATAAAGGTCATATTTTTACACCATTCTAGTAAAAAATAAAGGTCATATTTTCACACTATTCTATTAAAAAATAAAGGTCATATTTTCACACTATTATATTTAAAAATAAAGCTAATATTTTTGCACTATTCTTAAAAAAATAAAGGTAGTATTTTCACACTATTCTATTAAAAAAAAAAGAAATATTTTCACACTATTCTATTAAAAATACAGGTAATATTTTTACACTATTCTTAAAAAAATAAATGTAATATTTTCACACTATTCTTAAAAAATAAATGTAATATTTTCACACCATTCTATTAAAAAATAAAGGTAACATTTTCACACTATTCTATTAAAAATAAAGGTAGTATTTTTCCACTATTCTAATAAAAAATAAAGGTTGTATTTTCACACTATTCTATTAAAAATTAAAGTAATATTTTCACACTATTCTATTAAAAATAAAAGTAATATTTTCGCACTATTCTATTATATTAAAAAATAAAGGTAATATTTAAAATTTTAATAACACTTCTTTTCACCAACATTTATATAAAGAAACCAAAAATGTATCGAAGGAAAAACTAATCAAATATGTAACCAGTTAACCCGTTTTCAATAAAACTAATCAAATATGTAACCAGTTAACCCGTTTTCAATAAAACTAATCAAATATGTAACCAGTTAACCCGTTTTCAATAAAACTAATCAAATATGTAACCAGTTAACCCGTTTTCAATAAAACTAATCAAATATGTAACAAGTTAACCCGTTTTCAATAAAACTAATCAAATGTGTAACCAGTTAACCCGTTTTCAATAAATGTTGACGAGAAACAGTATTTTTAATTTTTATTTCAATGCATTACATATAATATTATATTATTGAAGTTTTTCGTGCAAAAATATTTTAAATGAATAAATTTAAACAAATGCTGTCGAAATGAGTACATTGTTAAAAATACACGGTGTAACAATGTATAACAGATGACGGAATGAAGTAATCAGGAATCAATACGAGGCAAGATGAAGCAGAGCATTATGAGATGGTTTGGACATGTAGAACGAAAGACCGAGGGAATACTAATTTAAACAACGAGTAGAAATGTGAGCGAAAGGTTTGGCAGAGGGAGAACAAGCAGGGCGTAGTTGGATCAAGTTAATTCTATTTTAAAGGAAGAAAATGTCAACAGTGTGATAAATATTTCGAGAGAAGGTATATTAAAGTAAAATCCTGTTGAAAGATGTATGTTGCAAATATAAAATTTGGAGCTCTGTCCTCTCTGACTATCCCGACAGGGAAATAGCGTCATGGTTTATATGTACAAGGAATGATTAAATAAATATTCTCATTGTAATTTGTTTTATCAAACACTGTTTATTCCACTTTTTGTAACGGTATAACCCTACCGGTTTCAAGGCTTTCACCTCATCATCAAGCTAACACAAACGCGACTTGTTTTTGCTCCTCTGATGATGAGGTTGTGGGCGTCCATATGCCCGGTCAATGACCGATGAAATGACCTTTGCATTCCTTAGCAATACAAAACAAACAAGTACCAAGTCCACGCGCCAGTCATTCAACTCATTGCCGGGAGCGGAGCGCATTCCATGCTAGAGCGAGAACGCACCACATCTGTCTCGCCAGTTCCGTAAATAAATTATCACCTACATACGACATTAATCGTTTTGCGGATGCAGAAACGAGACGGCGAGATATCTTGCTCGCATTCCCGCCCACACGCGGGAATAGTATAAATACCTACATTACCAATAAAATTCCTCTTTCCGCATTGCGATCGAAAACGTGTTTTATTTATCGACAAATCATCATCATCTCTCCCTCTAGGACACATTTCCTAAAAAGTGAAAGCCTTGAAACCGGTAAGGTTATACCGTTACAAAAAATGGAATAAACAGTGTTTGATAAAAAAACATTACAATGTCTTTAAACCTCCGCAATGTTAATGCCTTAACTATAAATAAAATATAAATATTCTCATTTCTTTTGGACCGACCATATTGTGGATTATATTAATATCACATAGTTATATCATAAAAGACTTTTAATATTTCCACGAAATTCTTACGCAGCGTCGTGACTTAATTTATTTTAAGGGATATTTCGGCCAAGGATTTTGAAATATTCAAATTCTTTCCAAAAAAATTTTCACCAAGTTTTAACTCTTTATTCAGTGGGTGTAACTTTAACCTTTAACATTTTCAAGCATTTTTCAATATAACGTATTCGGGTTTGATCCAACGTTATTAAATTTTCTTTCTATAGTTATATACCAGTACAGTGCGTATTATATTAGATCGATGGTATCCTACATTCGAGGAGGTCGGGATGGACTGAGAGCCAAAAACTCCCGTATAAAGATTAAGAGCCTCCGTGGCCTAGTTGGTAAGACCCCTGACTACGAACCCGCGAATTACAGGATCGATTTATTTGTTTAACACTTTTATTGCAAATACAATCTGGTGGGTTTATTACCAGACAAAAGTAAATGAAGCATGTTACGTGGTCGCATAAATTATTCAAATGGCTATTAATCACCACAAAATCCATAAACACATACATAAGCATATGCCTACGGACCCCACAAAGACGGACAATCACCCGAACATTCTTTTTCATATAAAGTGAGATTTTTTAATTTATTTATTTATTTTTTGCAAAACAGGTTTAGCCCAATTACTTTGAAAAATACAAGACATTAAAAAAGAAGAAAAATTACATAGAATTTTTTTTTAAAATTATATAAAATAAAAAATAATGCATATGCATACATACGAATACACACAAACATATGATACACATATATTCAGTCACTTAAGTATGTTGATGAGTGCTTTCTAACGCGCTCAATCTAAGAACAAAATGTACTTTTGCTTTTGGTAATGTGGTTTGAAATATGTCAATATCCGAAGCAGTCCCGTTCAGAAGAGTTAAGGCCCTTCCAACAGGCATAGCGGCTGGAAGACCCGTTCTTGCGTATGTTATTGAGAACAGTTCTTGCCGGCGCAGTCTAGTGTAATTGTTAGGAACATTTAACGCTAATCTTTGTAGTAATGCTGGACAGCTCATCACAACTCCTTGAACGAGTTTGACAACATCATCAATCAAAAGAAAAGGAAGGGATGGTGGAGAGGAAAGGAAAAGAAAAATCAAGAATGAAACACGTTATTTTACTGACTAGAAATTAAGAGTTTTCAGTCGCTTCTTAAAGCATGCCAAGTACGGAGCGAGTCTTATATTGGTTTTATTAAAGAATCACATGATCGATTCTCACTAGAACCAAATTTATTATACCAAAGGCTCCAGTCTGATTTATTTTTACATACATATGTACAATATGTAAAGCATATTCTTTACCTCTTTCGCATCTATACATCTTATAAAACTCTTACAATTTCTTTGACTTTCAAGATATCCATTTATTTAAAATATTCGCTTGATCCAACCACACTTTCCTTGATTTTCATTTATCACGCTTTCAGAATCAACACGCTCACTACCTAGGTGGCCTTCGACGGGGTTGTGGGTGATCATAAAACTCTTATGAGATTTGGTATGGTTGAATCAAGTGAAATATATTTTCAACAAAGTAAATTCCATTGAACTACGTGTAGCGATATATTCGTAATACAGTCTATGGGGAACTAAAATCATATTTCTCCAACTTTTGCCTTACTTCTCTTTAAATTATTGTATTGTATATAAAATTGATTTGAATTATAAAGTTATCTTTCTTATTTCAGCGTATTCTTATTTCATTGACTTCTTCCCCTCTTCTTTTCCTCCACCATATCTTATTAATTTGGGCTCGGCTGCTCGGACATTCTTTCTTCATGTCTCGGCAGGCATTCGGGGACAGCCCGAGTCTCATCATATCCTTCTCAACTTTCTTCATGTCTCGGCAGGCATTCCGGGACAGCCCGAGTCTCATTATATCCTTCTCAACTTTCTTCATATCTCGGCAGGCATTCGGGGACAGCCCGAGTCTCATCATATCCTTCTCAACTTACATCTTCATGTCTCGACAGGCATTCGGGGACAGCCCGAGTCTCATCATATCCTTCTCAACTTCCATCTTCATGTCTCGGCAGGCATTCGGGGACAGCCCGAGTCTCATCATATCCTTCTCAACTTTCTTCATGTCTCGGCAGGCATTCGGGGACAGCCCGAGTCTCATCATATCCTTCTCAACTTTTTTATGTAAGGGTTTCTTATTGTTACCTCTGCGTCTATTTAGAAGTCATCAATTCGGGACTGTCTTTAGCGCACACCCTCTATCCCGTCGTCGTACGTGCCCATACCAGGGTAATCGTGCTTTCCGGGCTTTATCTACTATTGGCGTCATTTTGGTTGCTCCGCGAATTTGTTCATTTCGGATCTTGTTCAACCTAGTGACCACAGTAGCATGTGCATCTCCGCGACAGTAATCAGTTGTTCCTCTTTTTTCCCTGAATACCAACATTTGACTCCATGTAGTATAGCGGTTCGGATGACTGTCTTATGGATCTTGCTTTTAAGTTTTATTGGTAGCCTTTAGTCGCACATTGGTTTGTATTATTGTTTTATTTGTTTCCATGCAATAAAATAAACGTCAAAAGTAATTATCTATCATATACCAATTTCAGTGTGTTTATTATTTGTGGTATCTTACAATGGTTGTTTATTGTTCATGATATCTTGCGTTGGTTGTTTATTATTCGTGGTATCTTGCTATGGTTGTTTATTGTTTGTGGTATCTTGCTATGGCTGTTTTTTATACATGTTTTTACCTTGAACTAAACACTCGCAAATCTTACGTATAACTAGATTTTTTATGTTATTTTAAGTGGTGAGAGTATTTAATTGACACATGTAATAATCTGGTTAACTTAAAACAGGAATTCCTAATTAGTCAGCCAGCAGGTCTATGTTATCTGATCATAGTAGTTGAGTATGGTAGGAGAAGGGCAATATGTTTTTTCATGATTATTGATATATGTCTTTGAACTCCTGCTACGTTATTATTATATTTTTCCTTGTTAAAATAAATAAATAAATAAAAATTAATAAATTGGCTTAAAACGAGGTTTCATTGTAGTTTGCCATATTTTTTCTTCATCAAAACACGCTTGTATTTGACTTCCTTATTATATGAGGAACATATGTCGTAAATTGAGCGGTTTTCAATTGACTGTTTCCCAATATAGCTCAGAAACGATACTCGATTGAGCGATATCTCAAGTTAACACCGACTCGTGACGATCAACGGTAGTTGACACCTGCGTCAGGAATCGCTCATTCTCTACAGCCACGAGTATTGTTAACCCGTCAGTATTCAACCCTTTCTACACATAAAGTTAAAACATTAAATAATGTTGAATAAATATTTATTTCGATTGAAGAGGACCTCGAGATAGAAGGTATTAATGTCGCTAGGACTAGTGTAATAACAATTTGATATATTAACGTTAGGTGTTAACATGAGTTGTGCCCGTTTTTTTACCAATTTAAAAATGAACACCGAGAAGTAAAACAAAACGGTAAAGGTTATACGTCATTCGAACGAAAATTTTCTGCTCTACAAGAAATTGTGTTTGTTTTTACGTTACATATATTATTTTATTTGATTACAAGCCTTCAAAATGGAATGTCGAGTAGACGAAAGTGAGCATTTTCGACACCTCCTTCTGTTCGCGTTCAATCGAGGGAATAAAGCTTCCAAAACTGCTCGCGATATTTGCGAAGTGTACGGTGAAGATGCCATGAATGAAAGGACAGCTCGTTGATGGTTTTTGCGTTTCAAAGACGGTAGTTTCGACCTGAAAGGCATGGAGCGTTCCGGACGACCAGTGGACTTCGATGAGGACCGCTTAAACCATATTATTCATGAAGATCCCCTTCGGACACAACTTATGTTTACACCCAATACATATCATCCAGACATTTTCATAAACGGTAGGCAGAGAGGAAAGAGCGCTCAATTTTCCTATCTCGATAATCATCTTCGCCTTAACTCCTAAGATCTCACTGGTTTTTTTAACATTTCCTTTCTTCAAAATATCATACACTTGATTTTATTTATTTATTTATATTTATTTATTTACACATGACAAGAAATATACATAATTTGCGAAAAACAACAGGTAATTCAATTCGGACACACAATTTTAATAGATATGGGGTTGTTGCCTTTCATTTGTCATGTCCCCAGTAAATTAGGCCTTTGCCTGTATCTCACTGAGGACATATAGCATGAAAAAATACTTCTTTCCGATTTCAGATTATGTAAAACCCCTTTGCACATTCTCATCAACCTGACAAATAGTACACTCAATTACATATGTATACATCACGCGAAATCAAACACCTCACATTTCATAACTCCACACAGACCAAAACATTCATCCCACAATCATAAAGCAAAAAAAATACATTTATACAAAAATATGAATATACGAGGGTTGTTGCTTAAGTTTAGAGATATGGCAACACCAGTGTAGATAATTCAAATCTGACGTTTTTAATGGTATGCGTACTCAGAAAGTTTTGCCATACGAGTGCTATTTGTGTTGTTTACAGTGCCTTGAAAAATTCATCTCGGCCAAAAATGAAATTAAATTGTGAACATTTTCTTGCGATGATTTTTTTTTATGATTTTCGACGTGGACTAACTCAACAACAGTGTGCCGATCAACTCACTTCGACTTTTGGTGATAAAGCACCATCCCGGGCCACTGTGTTTTGCTAGTTTTCCGAATTCAATCGTAGTCGTAGCTCGCTCCAGGACACATTATGTGAAGATCGTCCAAAATCGGTTGTTGTGCCAGAAAACATCGATGCTGTGCGTGAACTGATATTGCAAGATCGTCATGTGACTTATCGTGAGATTAAGGCATGTTTGGGCATTAGTTCCACTTGCGTACATTCAATATTGCATGAACATTTGGCTGTCAAAAATATTTGTTCGCGTTGGAACCCGCATAATTTGACAATCGTTCAAAAAAAGGTTCGTTTCGATTGGTCCAAAGAAATTATGAAAAAAATCGATCGCGGTGCTTCAAAAGACGTCTATAAGATCGTGACAGGTGACGAATCATGGATCTATGCATATGAGTCAGAAACTAAATAGCAGTCGACTGTATGGGTCTTTCAAGACGAGCCAAATCCAACAAAAGTTGTTCGCGCACGAAGCATTACGAAGCAAATGGTGGCTTGTTTCTTCGGTACTAATGGTCACGTTGCAACAGTGTCTTTAGTGGAACGTCGTACGGTCAATTCTAAATGGTACACCATCATTTGTTTGCCAGAAGTGTTCGGAGAAATGAGGAAAACCAACCGCCGAAGACGGATCATTCTCTACCACGACAATGCGAGCTCTCACACATCGGCTCAAACAAGTGACTTTTTGATAACCAAAACATCGAATTGATGGGTCATCCGCCATACTGCCCTGATTTTGCACCCAATGACTTCTTTTTATTCCCGAATATCAAAAATAAATTCCAAGGTCAACGTTTTTCGACGCCTGAAGAAGCGGTTGATGCGTTCAAAACGCATGTTTTGAAGTTACCTCATTCGGAGTGGAGAAATTGCTTCGAAAATTGGATCAAACGCACGCAAAAGTGTATTGATCTTCATGGAGAGCATTTTAGAAAACAATAAAGCCATTTTCGATGATAAATATTTGTTTTACTTGTCTGTCTCAAAACTTAAGTAGCAACCCTCGTAAAACAACAAAAAACACCACACTCAAGAGCTCACACAAATCTCTTCCACAAGTCATTCCTCTTGCAAGCTCTAGCAATCAAATTCCTGTCGCAATAACAACCACGCTCCGATCGACTGCCTAAACTTGTTCAAACTATACTTTCCTCAACCACGTCTACCACGCATATTGGCACTGTATATTTGTTTTGTTAGTTTTTATTTATTCATTCATTCTATATGCTTAAACCATCTTATAACTTCATACCAGAAGGCATTGACCTGGTTGAATGTTAGAAATAGACGGCAAATTCACATACTGTCTCTATTGTATAATATCTCTTATCTCGCCCCCTCTTATCTCGCCGAGAATTTTCAGCGTCTTTCCAATCATGGATTAGCGCTACGCTCAAACAGAGATTGTTTATTGGCCTTTCCAGTTCACCGCTCCTCTTTCTTTACGTCGTCCTTTACTCTCCATGCAGTGAGACTCTGGAATCAGTTACAAACCAATATAAGACTCGCCCCGTCCTTGGCATGCTTTAAGAAGCGACTGAAAAACCTCTTAATTTCTAGTCAGTAAAATAACGTGTTTCATTCCTGATTTTTCTTTTCCTTTCCTCTCCATCATCCCTTCCTTTCCTTTTAATTGATGATATCTCACTTTATATGAAAAATAATGTTCGGGTGACTGTCCGTCTTTGTGGGGTTCGTGGGCATGTGCTCACGTATATGTTTATGGATTTCGTGGGGATGGATAGTCATTTGAATTATTTATGCGACCACGTAACTTGCTTCATTTACTTTTGTCTGGTTGGTTGGGAGAGATTGCCGCCTAGGAATAAGCCCGCCAGATTGTATTTGCAATAAAATAATGTTTTAATTACATAAATAATTTAGTCCAAAAGCAAATCTATAACATCCGACGTTTCGAAAGTACATGGGTTAACAAGTGTCGCGAAGACATTTCGCATTTGCGAGTTTCTCCGGAATCGCGGAAACCACAAAGGTGTGAAAGGCACGCCTCGCGAACAATTATTCAACAAATGAAATTAATAACAACTTGCTTAAATTCGGCAATACTTCCTCATGGCGGGTCAGAGGCACGGTCAGGGCGATTGCTACCTTTCTTTTATTTTTATTTATTTATTTTGCACATCATTGTAAAAATATGCATTTGATGAGTTTATTACTCAATACATATGAACCGTACGAATACTTACTTATTATTGATAAGCGTAATACTTACTTATTATTGATAAGCGATATTAAAAACCCTCAAATAACTAAAAATAAAGTGTTTCATGAGTCGAAAATTTTTTGCGCCTTTTAGTCTCAATAAATGACAGTATCAAGTTTCGTCAATTTTTTTTGTTTGATTTCATATTAATACTTACTGATTATTGATCAGCAATATTAAAAACCCTCAAATAACTAAAAATAAAGTGTTTTGTGAGTTGAAATTTTTTTGCGCATTTTCGTCTCAATATAAACAACTATCAAGTTTCCTCAATTTTTTTTTGTTTGATTTCATATTAATACTTACTGATTATTGATCAGCGATATTAAAAACCCTCAAATAACTAAAAATAAAGTGTTTTGTGAGTTGAAAATTTTTTGCGCATTTTTGTCTCAATATAAACAACTATCAAGTTTCGTCAATTTTTTTTTGTTTGATTTCATATTAATACTTACTGATTATTGATCAGCGATATTAAAAATCCTCAAATAACTAAAAATAAAGTGTTTTGTGAGTTGAATATTTTTTGCGCATTTTCGTCTCAATATAAACAACTATCAAGTTTCGTCAATTTTTTTTTGTTTGATTTCATATTAATACTAACTGATTATTGATCAGCGATATTAAAAACCCTCAAATAACTAAAAATAAAGTGTTTTGTGAGTCGATTTTTTTTGCGCCATTTAGTCTCTATACTACACTATCAAGTTTCGTCAATTTTTTTTTGTTTGATTTCATATTAATACTTACTGATTATTGATCAGCGATATTAAAAACCCTCAAATAACTAAAAATAAAGTGTTTTGTGAGTTGAAAATTTTTTGCGCATTTTTGTCTCAATATAAACAACTATCAAGTTTCGTCAATTTTTTTTTGTTTGATTTCATATTAATACTTACTGATTATTGATCAGCGATATTAAAAATCCTCAAATAACTAAAAATAAAGTGTTTTGTGAGTCGATTTTTTTTGCGCCGTTTAGTCTCTATACTACACTATCAAGTTTCGTCAATTTTTTTTGTTTGATTTCATATTAATACATACTGATTATTGATCAGCGATATTAAAAACCCTCAAATAACTAAAAATAAAGTGTTTTGTGAGTTGAAATTTTTTTGCGCATTTTTGTCTCAATATAAACAACTATCAAGTTTCGTCGATTTTTTTTTGTTTGATTTCATATTAATACTTACTGATTATTGATCAGCGATATTAAAAACCCTCAAATAACTAAAAATAAAGTGTTTTGTGAGTTGAATATTTTTTGCGCATTTTCGTCTCAATATAAACAACTATCAAGTTTCGTCAATTTTTTTTTGTTTGATTTCATATTAAAACTTACTTATTATTGATAAGCGATATTAAAAACCCTCAAATAACTACAAATAAAGTGTTTGGTGAGTCGAAAATTTTTTGCGCCATTTAGTCTCTATACTACACTATCAAGTTTCGTCAATTTTTTTTGTTTGATTTCATATTAATACTTACTGATTATTGATCAGCGATATTAAAAACCCTCAAATAACTAAAAATAAAGTGTTTTGTGAGTTGAAATTTTTTTGCGCATTTTTGTCTCAATATAAACAACTATCAAGTTTCGTCAATTTTTTTTTTTGTTTGATTTCATATTAAAACTTACTTATTATTGATATGCGATATTAAAAACTCTCAAATAACTAAAAATAAAGTGTTTTGTGAGTTGAAATTTTTTTGCGCATTTTCGTCTCAATATAAACAACTATCAAGTTTCGTCAATTTTTTTTTGTTTGATTTCATATTAATACTAACTGATTATTGATCAGCGATATTAAAAACCCTCAAATAACTAAAAATAAAGTGTTTTGTGAGTTGAATATTTTTTGCGCATTTTCGTCTCAATATAAACAACTATCAAGTTTCGTAAAATTTTTTTTTGTTTGATTTCATATTAAAACTTACTTATTATTGATAAGCGATATTAAAAACCCTCAAATAACTAAAAATAAAGTGTTTTGTGAGTCGAAAATTTTTTGCGCCATTTAGTCTCTATACTACACTATCAAGTTTCGTCAATTTTTTTTTGTTTGATTTCATATTAATACTTACTGATTATTGATCAGCGATATTAAAAACCCTCAAATAACTAAAAATAAAGTGTTTTGTGAGTTGAATATTTTTTGCGCATTTTCGTCTCAATATAAACAACTATCAAGTTTCGTCAATTTTTTTTTGTTTGATTTCATATTAATACTAACTGATTATTGATCAGCGATATTAAAAACCCTCAAATAACTAAAAATAAAGTGTTTTGTGAGTTGAATATTTTTTGCGCATTTTCGTCTCAATATAAACAACTATCAAGTTTCGTCAATTTTTTTTTGTTTGATTTCATATTAAAACTTACTTATTATTGATAAGCGATATTAAAAACTCTCAAATAACTAAAAATAAAGTGTTTTGTGAGTTGAAATTTTTTTGCGCATTTTTGTCTCAATATAAACAACTATCAAGTTTCGTCAATTTTTTTTTGTTTGATTTCATATTAATACTTACTGATTATTGATCAGCTATATTAAAAACCCTCAAATAACCAAAAATAAAGTGTTTTGTGAGTTGAAATTTTTTGTGCATTTTTGTCTCAATATAAACAACTATCAAGTTTCGTCAATTTTTTTTTGTTTGATTTCATATTAATACTAACTGATTATTGATCAGCGTTATTAAAAACCCTCAAATAACTAAAAATAAAGTGTTTTGTGAGTTGAATATTTTTTGCGCATTTTCGTCTCAATATAAACAACTATCAAGTTTCGTCAATTTTTTTTTGTTTGATTTCATATTAAAACTTACTTATTATTGATAAGCAATATTAAAAACCCTCAAATAACTAAAAATAAAGTGTTTTGTGAGTCGAAAATTTTTTGCGCCATTTAGTCTATACTATCAAGTTTCGTCAATTTTTTTTTGTTTGATTTCATATTAATACTTACTGATTATTGATCAGCGATATTAAAAACCCTCAAATAACTAAAAATAAAGTGTTTTGTGAGTTGAAATTTTTTTGCGCATTTTTGTCTCAATATAAACAACTATCAAGTTTCGTCAATTTTTTTTTGTTTGATTTCATATTAATACTAACTGATTATTGATCAGCGATATTAAAAACCCTCAAATAACTAAAAATAAAGTGTTTTGTGAGTTGAAATTTTTTTGTGCATTTTTGTCTCAATATAAACAACTATCAAGTTTCGTCAATTTTTTTTTTGTTTGATTTCATATTAAAACTTACTTATTATTGATAAGCGATATTAAAAACTCTCAAATAACTAAAAATAAAGTGTTTTGTGAGTTGAAATTTTTTTGCGCATTTTTGTCTCAATATAAACAACTATCAAGTTTCGTCAATTTTTTTTTGTTTGATTTCATATTAATACTTACTGATTATTGATCAGCGATATTAAAAACCCTCAAATAACTAAAAATAAAGTGTTTTGTGAGTTGAATTTTTTTTGCGCATTTTTGTCTCAATATAAACAACTATCAAGTTTCGTCAATTTTTTTTTTGTTTGATTTCATATTAATACTTACTGATTATTGATCAGCGATATTAAAAACCCTCAAATAACTAAAAATAAAGTGTTTTGTGAGTTGAAATTTTTTTGTGCATTTTTGTCTCAATATAAACAACTATCAAGTTTCGTCAATTTTTTTTTGTTTGATTTCATATTAAAACTTACTTATTATTGATAAACAATATTAAAAACCCTCAAATAACTAAAAATAAAGTGTTTTGTGAGTCGAAAATTTTTTGCGCCATTTAGTCTCTATACTATCAAGTTTCGTCAATTTTGTTTTGTTTGATTTCATATTAATACTTACTGATTATTGATCAGCGATATTAAAAACCCTCAAATAACTAAAAATAAAGTGTTTTGTGAGTTGAAATTTTTTTGCGCATTTTTGTCTCAATATAAACAACTATCAAGTTTCGTCAATTTTTTTTTGTTTGATTTCATATTAAAACTTACTTATTATTGATAAGCAATATTAAAAACCCTCAAATAACTAAAAATAAAGTGTTTTGTGAGTCGAAAATTTTTTGCGCCATTTAGTCTCTATACTATCAAGTTTCGTCAATTTTTTTTGTTTGATTTCATATTAATACTTACTGATTATTGATCAGCGATATTAAAAACCCTCAAATAACTAAAAATAAAGTGTTTTGTGAGTTGAAATTTTTTTGCGCATTTTTGTCTCAATATAAACAACTATCAAGTTTCGTCAATTTTTTTTTGTTTGATTTCATATTAATACTTACTGATTATTGATCAGCGATATTAAAAACCCTCAAATAACTAAAAATAAAGTGTTTTGTGAGTTGAAATTTTTTTGTGCATTTTTGTCTCAATATAAACAACTATCAAGTTTCGTCAAATTTTTTTTGTTTGATTTCATATTAATACTAACTGATTATTGATCAGCGATATTAAAAACCCTCAAATAACTAAAAATAAAGTGTTTTGTGAGTTGAATATTTTTTGCGCATTTTCGTCTCAATATAAACAACTATCAAGTTTCGTCAATTTTTTTTTTGTTTGATTTCATATTAAAACTTACTTATTATTGATAAGCGATATTAAAAACCCTCAAATAACTAAAAATAAAGTGTTTTGTGAGTCGAAAATTTTTTGCGCCATTTAGTCTCTATACTACACTATCAAGTTTCGTCAATTTTTTTTGTTTGATTTCATATTAATACTTACTGATTATTGATCAGCGATATTAAAAACCCTCAAATAACTAAAAATAAAGTGTTTTGTGAGTTGAATATTTTTTGCGCATTTTCGTCTCAATATAAACAACTATCAAGTTTCGTCAATTTTTTTTTGTTTGATTTCATATTAATACTAACTGATTATTGATCAGCGATATTAAAAACCCTCAAATAACTAAAAATAAAGTGTTTTGTGAGTTGAATATTTTTTGCGCATTTTCGTCTCAATATAAACAACTATCAAGTTTCGTCAATTTTTTTTTGTTTGATTTCATATTAAAACTTACTTATTATTGATAAGCGATATTAAAAACCCTCAAATAACTAAAAATAAAGTGTTTTGTGAGTCGAAAATTTTTTGCGCCATTTAGTCTCTATACTACACTATCAAGTTTCGTCAATTTTTTTTTGTTTGATTTCATATTAATACTTACTGATTATTGATCAGCGATATTAAAAACCCTCAAATAACTAAAAATAAAGTGTTTTGTGAGTTGAATATTTTTTGCGCATTTTCGTCTCAATATAAACAACTATCAAGTTTCGTCAATTTTTTTTTGTTTGATTTCATATTAAAACTTACTTATTATTGATAAGCGATATTAAAAACCCTCAAATAACTAAAAATAAAGTGTTTTGTGAGTTGAAATTTTTTTGTGCATTTTTGTCTCAATATAAACAACTATCAAGTTTCGTCAATTTTTTTTTGTTTGATTTCATATTAATACTGATTATTGATCAGCGATATTAAAAACCCTCAAATAACTAAAAATAAAGTGTTTTGTGAGTTGAATATTTTTTGCGCATTTTCGTCTCAATATAAACAACTATCAAGTTTCGTCAATTTTTTTTTGTTTGATTTCATATTAAAACTTACTTATTATTGATAAGCGATATTAAAAACCCTCAAATAACTAAAAATAAAGTGTTTTGTGAGTTGAAATTTTTTTGTGCATTTTTGTCTCAATATAAACAACTATCAAGTTTCGTCAAATTTTTTTTGTTTGATTTCATATTAATACTAACTGATTATTGATCAGCGATATTAAAAACCCTCAAATAACTAAAAATAAAGTGTTTTGTGAGTTGAATATTTTTTGCGCATTTTCGTCTCAATATAAACAACTATCAAGTTTCGTCAATTTTTTTTTGTTTGATTTCATATTAAAACTTACTTATTATTGATAAGCGATATTAAAAACCCTCAAATAACTAAAAATAAAGTGTTTTGTGAGTCGAAAATTTTTTGCGCCATTTAGTCTCTATACTACACTATCAAGTTTCGTCAATTTTTTTTTGTTTGATTTCATATTAATACTTACTGATTATTGATCAGCGATATTAAAAACCCTCAAATAACTAAAAATAAAGTGTTTTGTGAGTTGAATATTTTTTGCGCATTTTCGTCTCAATATAAACAACTATCAAGTTTCGTCAATTTTTTTTTGTTTGATTTCATATTAATACTAACTGATTATTGATCAGCGATATTAAAAACCCTCAAATAACTAAAAATAAAGTGTTTTGTGAGTTGAATATTTTTTGCGCATTTTCGTCTCAATATAAACAACTATCAAGTTTCGTCAATTTTTTTTTGTTTGATTTCATATTAAAACTTACTTATTATTGATAAGCGATATTAAAAACCCTCAAATAACTAAAAATAAAGTGTTTTGTGAGTCGAAAATTTTTTGCGCCATTTAGTCTCTATACTACACTATCAAGTTTCGTCAATTTTTTTTTGTTTGATTTCATATTAATACTTACTGATTATTGATCAGCGATATTAAAAACCCTCAAATAACTAAAAATAAAGTGTTTTGTGAGTTGAATATTTTTTGCGCATTTTCGTCTCAATATAAACAACTATCAAGTTTCGTCATTTTTTTTTGTTTGATTTCATATTAAAACTTACTTATTATTGATAAGCGATATTAAAAACCCTCAAATAACTAAAAATAAAGTGTTTTGTGAGTCGAAAATTTTTTGCGCCATTTAGTCTCTATACTACACTATCAAGTTTCGTCAATTTTTTTTTGTTTGATTTCATATTAATACTTACTGATTATTGATCAGCGATATTAAAAACCCTCAAATAACTAAAAATAAAGTGTTTTGTGAGTTGAAATTTTTTTGTGCATTTTTGTCTCAATATAAACAACTATCAAGTTTCGTCAATTTTTTTTTTGTTTGATTTCATATTAAAACTTACTTATTATTGATAAGCGATATTAAAAACTCTCAAATAACTAAAAATAAAGTGTTTTGTGAGTTGAAATTTTTTTGCGCATTTTTGTCTCAATATAAACAACTATCAAGTTTCGTCAATTTTTTTTTTGTTTGATTTCATATTAAAACTTACTTATTATTGATAAGCAATATTAAAAACCCTCAAATAACTAAAAATAAAGTGTTTTGTGAGTCGAAAATTTTTTGCGCCATTTAGTCTCTATACTACACTATCAAGTTTCGTCAATTTTTTTTTGTTTGATTTCATATTAATACTTACTGATTATTGATCAGCGATATTAAAAACCCTCAAATAACTAAAAATAAAGTGTTTTGTGAGTTGAAATTTTTTTGTGCATTTTTGTCTCAATATAAACAACTATCAAGTTTCGTCAATTTTTTTTTGTTTGATTTCATATTAAAACTTACTTATTATTGATAAGCGATATTAAAAACCCTCAAATAACTAAAAATAAAGTGTTTTGTGAGTCGAAAATTTTTTGCGCCATTTAGTCTCTATACTACACTATCAAGTTTCGTCAATTTTTTTTTGTTTGATTTCATATTAATACTTACTGATTATTGATCAGCGATATTAAAAACCCTCAAATAACTAAAAATAAAGTGTTTTGTGAGTTGAAATTTTTTTGCGCATTTTTGTCTCAATGTAAACAACTATCAAGTTTCGTCAATTTTTTTTTTGTTTGATTTCATATTAAAACTTACTTATTATTGATAAGCGATATTAAAAACCCTCAAATAACTAAAAATAAAGTGTTTGGTGAGTCGAAAACTTTTTGCGCCATTTAGTCTCTATACTACACTATCAAGTTTCGTCAATTTTTTTTTGTTTGATTTCATATTAATACTTACTGATTATTGATCAGCGATATTTAAAACCCTCAAATAACTAAAAATAAAGTGTTTTGTGAGTTGAAATTTTTTTGCGCATTTTTGTCTCAATATAAACAACTATCAAGTTTCGTCAATTTTTTTTTGTTTGATTTCATATTAATACTTACTGATTATTGATCAGCGATATTAAAAACCCTCAAATAACTAAAAATAAAGTGTTTTGTGAGTTGAAATTTTTTTGCGCATTTTTGTCTCAATATAAACAACTATCAAGTTTCGTCAATTTTTTTTTGTTTGATTTCATATTAATACTTACTGATTATTGATCAGCGATATTAAAAACCCTCAAATAACTAAAAATAAAGTGTTTTGTGAGTTGAAATTTTTTTGTGCATTTTTGTCTCAATATAAACAACTATCAAGTTTCGTCAAATTTTTTTTGTTTGATTTCATATTAATACTAACTGATTATTGATCAGCGATATTAAAAACCCTCAAATAACTAAAAATAAAGTGTTTTGTGAGTTGAATATTTTTTGCGCATTTTCGTCTCAATATAAACAACTATCAAGTTTCGTCAATTTTTTTTTGTTTGATTTCATATTAAAACTTACTTATTATTGATAAGCGATATTAAAAACCCTCAAATAACTAAAAATAAAGTGTTTTGTGAGTCGAAAATTTTTTGCGCCATTTAGTCTCTATACTACACTATCAAGTTTCGTCAATTTTTTTTGTTTGATTTCATATTAATACTTACTGATTATTGATCAGCGATATTAAAAACCCTCAAATAACTTAAAATAAAGTGTTTTGTGTGTTGAATATTTTTTGCGCATTTTCGTCTCAATATAAACAACTATCAAGTTTCGTCAATTTTTTTTTGTTTGATTTCATATTAATACTAACTGATTATTGATCAGCGATATTAAAAACCCTCTAATAACTAAAAATAAAGTGTTTTGTGAGTTGAATATTTTTTGCGCATTTTCGTCTCAATATAAACAACTATCAAGTTTCGTCAATTTTTTTTTGTTTGATTTCATATTAAAACTTACTTATTATTGATAAGCGATATTAAAAACCCTCAAATAACTAAAAATAAAGTGTTTTGTGAGTCGAAAATTTTTTGCGCCATTTAGTCTCTATACTACACTATCAAGTTTCGTCAATTTTTTTTTGTTTGATTTCATATTAATACTTACTGATTATTGATCAGCGATATTAAAAACCCTCAAATAACTAAAAATAAAGTGTTTTGTGAGTTGAATATTTTTTGCGCATTTTCGTCTCAATATAAACAACTATCAAGTTTCGTCAATTTTTTTTTGTTTGATTTCATATTAATACTTACTTATTATTGATAAGCGATATTAAAAACTCTCAAATAACTAAAAATAAAGTGTTTTGTGAGTTGAAATTTTTTTGCGCATTTTTGTCTCAATATAAACAACTATCAAGTTTCGTCAATTTTTTTTTGTTTGATTTCATATTAATACTTACTGATTATTGATCAGCGATATTAAAAACCCTCAAATAACCAAAAATAAAGTGTTTTGTGAGTTGAAATTTTTTTGTGCATTTTTGTCTCAATATAAACAACTATCAAGTTTCGTCAATTTTTTTTTGTTTGATTTCATATTAATACTAACTGATTATTGATCAGCGTTATTAAAAACCCTCAAATAACTAAAAATAAAGTGTTTTGTGAGTTGAATATTTTTTGCGCATTTTCGTCTCAATATAAACAACTATCAAGTTTCGTCAATTTTTTTTTGTTTGATTTCATATTAAAACTTACTTATTATTGATAAGCAATATTAAAAACCCTCAAATAACTAAAAATAAAGTGTTTTGTGAGTCGAAAATTTTTTGCGCCATTTAGTCTCTATACTATCAAGTTTCGTCAATTTTTTTTTTGTTTGATTTCATATTAATACTTACTGATTATTGATCAGCGATATTAAAAACCCTCAAATAACTAAAAATAAAGTGTTTTGTGAGTTGAAATTTTTTTGCGCATTTTTGTCTCAATATAAACAACTATCAAGTTTCGTCAATTTTTTTTTGTTTGATTTCATATTAATACTTACTGATTATTGATCAGGGATATTAAAAACCCTCAAATAACTAAAAATAAAGTGTTTTGTGAGTTGAAATTTTTTTGTGCATTTTTGTCTCAATATAAACAACTATCAAGTTTCGTCAATTTTTTTTTTGTTTGATTTCATATTAAAACTTACTTATTATTGATAAGCGATATTAAAAACTCTCAAATAACTAAAAATAAAGTGTTTTGTGAGTTGAAATTTTTTTGCGCATTTTTGTCTCAATATAAACAACTATCAAGTTTCGTCAATTTTTTTTTGTTTGATTTCATATTAATACTAACTGATTATTGATCAGCGTTATTAAAAACCCTCAAATAACTAAAAATAAAGTGTTTTGTGAGTTGAATATTTTTTGCGCATTTTCGTCTCAATATAAACAACTATCAAGTTTCGTCAATTTTTTTTTGTTTGATTTCATATTAATACTAACTGATTATTGATCAGCGATATTAAAAACCCTCAAATAACTAAAAATAAAGTGTTTTGTGAGTTGAATATTTTTTGCGCATTTTCGTCTCAATATAAACAACTATCAAGTTTCGTCAATTTTTTTTTGTTTGATTTCATATTAATACTAACTGATTATTGATCAGCGATATTAAAAACCCTCAAATAACTAAAAATAAAGTGTTTTGTGAGTTGAAATTTTTTTGCGCATTTTCGTCTCAATATAAACAACTATCAAGTTTCGTCAATTTTTTTTTGTTTGATTTCATATTAAAACTTACTTATTATTGATAAGCGATATTAAAAACTCTCAAATAACTAAAAATAAAGTGTTTTGTGAGTTGAAATTTTTTTGCGCATTTTTGTCTCAATATAAACAACTATCAAGTTTCGTCAATTTTTTTTTGTTTGATTTCATATTAATACTTACTGATTATTGATCAGCGATATTAAAAACCCTCAAATAACCAAAAATAAAGTGTTTTGTGAGTTGAAATTTTTTTGTGCATTTTTGTCTCAATATAAACAACTATCAAGTTTCGTCAATTTTTTTTTGTTTGATTTCATATTAATACTAACTGATTATTGATCAGCGTTATTAAAAACCCTCAAATAACTAAAAATAAAGTGTTTTGTGAGTTGAATATTTTTTGCGCATTTTCGTCTCAATATAAACAACTATCAAGTTTCGTCAATTTTTTTTTGTTTGATTTCATATTAAAACTTACTTATTATTGATAAGCAATATTAAAAACCCTCAAATAACTAAAAATAAAGTGTTTTGTGAGTCGAAAATTTTTTGCGCCATTTAGTCTCTATACTATCAAGTTTCGTCAATTTTTTTTTTGTTTGATTTCATATTAATACTTACTGATTATTGATCAGCGATATTAAAAACCCTCAAATAACTAAAAATAAAGTGTTTTGTGAGTTGAAATTTTTTTGCGCATTTTCGTCTCAATATAAACAACTATCAAGTTTCGTCAATTTTTTTTTGTTTGATTTCATATTAAAACTTACTTATTATTGATAAGCGATATTAAAAACTCTCAAATAACTAAAAATAAAGTGTTTTGTGAGTTGAAATTTTTTTGCGCATTTTTGTCTCAATATAAACAACTATCAAGTTTCGTCAATTTTTTTTTGTTTGATTTCATATTAATACTTACTGATTATTGATCAGCGATATTAAAAACCCTCAAATAACCAAAAATAAAGTGTTTTGTGAGTTGAAATTTTTTTGTGCATTTTTGTCTCAATATAAACAACTATCAAGTTTCGTCAATTTTTTTTTGTTTGATTTCATATTAATACTAACTGATTATTGATCAGCGTTATTAAAAACCCTCAAATAACTAAAAATAAAGTGTTTTGTGAGTTGAATATTTTTTGCGCATTTTCGTCTCAATATAAACAACTATCAAGTTTCGTCAATTTTTTTTTGTTTGATTTCATATTAAAACTTACTTATTATTGATAAGCAATATTAAAAACCCTCAAATAACTAAAAATAAAGTGTTTTGTGAGTCGAAAATTTTTTGCGCCATTTAGTCTCTATACTATCAAGTTTCGTCAATTTTTTTTTTGTTTGATTTCATATTAATACTTACTGATTATTGATCAGCGATATTAAAAACCCTCAAATAACTAAAAATAAAGTGTTTTGTGAGTTGAAATTTTTTTGCGCATTTTTGTCTCAATATAAACAACTATCAAGTTTCGTCAATTTTTTTTTGTTTGATTTCATATTAATACTTACTGATTATTGATCAGGGATATTAAAAACCCTCAAATAACTAAAAATAAAGTGTTTTGTGAGTTGAAATTTTTTTGTGCATTTTTGTCTCAATATAAACAACTATCAAGTTTCGTCAATTTTTTTTTTGTTTGATTTCATATTAAAACTTACTTATTATTGATAAGCGATATTAAAAACTCTCAAATAACTAAAAATAAAGTGTTTTGTGAGTTGAAATTTTTTTGCGCATTTTTGTCTCAATATAAACAACTATCAAGTTTCGTCAATTTTTTTTTGTTTGATTTCATATTAATACTAACTGATTATTGATCAGCGTTATTAAAAACCCTCAAATAACTAAAAATAAAGTGTTTTGTGAGTTGAATATTTTTTGCGCATTTTCGTCTCAATATAAACAACTATCAAGTTTCGTCAATTTTTTTTTGTTTGATTTCATATTAAAACTTACTTATTATTGATAAGCAATATTAAAAACCCTCAAATAACTAAAAATAAAGTGTTTTGTGAGTCGAAAATTTTTTGCGCCATTTAGTCTCTATACTATCAAGTTTCGTCAATTTTTTTTTGTTTGATTTCATATTAATACTTACTGATTATTGATCAGCGATATTAAAAACCCTCAAATAACTAAAAATAAAGTGTTTTGTGAGTTGAAATTTTTTTGTGCATTTTTGTCTCAATATAAACAACTATCAAGTTTCGTCAATTTTTTTTTGTTTGATTTCATATTAAAACTTACTTATTATTGATAAGCGATATTAAAAACTCTCAAATAACTAAAAATAAAGTGTTTTGTGAGTTGAAATTTTTTTGCGCATTTTTGTCTCAATATAAACAACTATCAAGTTTCGTCAATTTTTTTTTGTTTGATTTCATATTAAAACTTACTTATTATTGATAAGCGATATTAAAAACCCTCAAATAACTAAAAATAAAGTGTTTTGTGAGTCGAAAATTTTTTGCGCCATTTAGTCTCTATACTACACTATCAAGTTTCGTCAATTTTTTTTGTTTGATTTCATATTAAAACTTACTTATTATTGATAAGCGATATTAAAAACCCTCAAATAACTAAAAATAAAGTGTTTTGTGAGTCGAAAATTTTTTGCGCCTTTTAGTCTCAATATATAAGAAACTATAGAGTTTCGTCAATTTTTTTTTGTTTGATTTCATATTAATATTTACTTTTTATTGATAAGCGATATTAAAAACCCTCAAATAACTAAAAAAAGTGTTTTGTGAGTTGAATAAATAATCCTAGTTCGTTTTATTTTATTTTATTTCATAAAATTTCCATTTCATCCATGTATGTGGTATCTTACCTTCTGTCGGAGTTACTGCTATACTTTCGTACGGTTCATATGTATCTCAAAGTTAAAAAGGATGGTATCTCATCCATAATACAGCCTCCGTAGTAGGACACTCTTCAACGATGTGACCATTTGAGTATAATAACAAATCATAAAATCCCGCTTGATTGCACTGCACTCATTACAACGCGGCCGCGCCGACTCTGCAGACTGGTTTCGCTTTCTGCCTTTACCTTTAGCGGTGAGGCTCGATAAATTTAAATACATGATTTAAATGAAAAGGATGCTTTGAAGCCGAGTGCCAGTGCTTAGTTTATAAGCGAAATTAAGTGTTGCTGTGTGATGTTGATAAATGGCTACAGATACCGCTGAGGAATGCTCAACGTTTATTTTAAGCCACGTTGATTTCGTGAATTTTGAAGCTTTCAAGGTATTATATCCATATCTCAACATTTAAATACTAAATTATGTTCTATTGTTATCGTTAAATAGGTTTATTCATCGTATCGATTTCTTGTCTTCAGGATTTCAAATCTATGTTAGTTATATGACAATATTTTTAACAATCATAGATTGTACACTTTAGTTTTTTCAATGAAATATATTTTTTTTTGCACATGACAAGAAATATACACAATTTGTGAAAAAACAACAGGTAATTTAATTTGCACATACAGTTTTAATGGATCTGGGTTTGTTGGCTTTCATTTGTCGTATCCCCAGTAAACTAGGCTTTTGCCTGTATCTCACTGAGGATATTTAGCATGAAAAAATAAATCGATACTTCTTTCCGATTTTTGATTACACAAAAACAAAACCCCGTTTCACGTTCTCATCAACCTGACAAACAGTGACACTCAATTACAACTGGAAACATCATGCGAAATTAAACTCCTCACACATCATCACTCCAGAAAGACCAAAAATATTCATCCCACAATATACCGCACACAATCATTAGAATAAAAATAAAAAACATACAGAAACACAAAAACAACAAAATTTAAAACAACAAGAAGAAACCCACACTCACGAGCCCACACAATTTTTTTTCACACGTCATTCATCCTGAAAGCCCTAGTACTCAAAATCTTGTCGCAATTTATAAAATACACTCTTATATAACTAGTCATATTCCAGTCATAAGACCAGTTTTACTTTTCAAATATGATTGAAAATTTAAACATTCTTTAATTTAGTTGAAAACATGTATGTAACCCAACTTGTTTCAAGTCATACGCGATTTATCATCTTGAGGGATATTCCTTACTAACTCTGACCCAAGTATTCATGTTTCAAGTCATTTACGAGTACGTCTCATCTACCCCTGAAGATGAGCCGCGTATGACTTGAAACTAGCTGGGTTATAATATGTATTTTCAAATGGATTATACGGTGTTCCATTTAATTATTAATTATGTTGAGTTAACATGAATTATCATCATTCAGGTATTATTATAGCATTAGGTTTTCTTATTATTTAGTCAGGCATTCCTGTAACAATTTAAAGAAAATATAATATGCACGACTCTACTGTAGTACTACTAAATAATTCAGAGTATTTGGAAAGTGCATTTTGACATGTAACTATAAATGAATGGACAATTAAGTACGAGTAGATGGAGAAACATTGTACGGTGATGGACATTTATAATGCAGTAAAAACTATATGTGGCGTGTAGAGGACATTGAAACAAAACTATATGTGGCGTGTAGAAGATATTCAAAGAAAACTATATGTGGCGTGTAGATGATATTCAAAGAAAACTATATGTGGCGTGTAGAGGATATTCAAAGAAAACTATGATATATGTGGCACGTACAGGACATTCAAAGAAAACTATATGTAACGTGTAAAAGATATTAAAAAAAACTATGATATGCGAGTATGTGTCGTGTAGAGGATATTAAAAAAAACTATATGTGGCGTGTAGAGGATATTCAAAGAAAACTATATGTGGCGTGTAGAGGATATTCAAAGAAAACTATTTGTGACGTGTAGAGGACATTCAAAGAAAACTATATGATATGTGGCGTGTAGAAGATGTTCAAAGAAAACTATATGTGGCGTGTGGAGGATATTCAAAGAAAACTATATGTGGTGTGTAGAAGATATTCAAAGAAAACTATATGTGGCGTGTAGAAGATACTCAAAGAAAACTATATGTGGCGTGTAGAGGACATTCAAAGAAAACTATATGTGGTGTGTAGAAGATATTCAAAGAAAACTATATGTGGCGTGTAGAGGACATTCAAAGAAAACTATATGTGGTGTGTAGAAGATATTCAAAGAAAACTATATGTGGCGTGTAGAAGATACTCAAAGAAAACTATATGTGGCGTGTGGAGGATATTCAAAGAAAACTGTTTGTAACGTGTAGAGGACATTCAAAGAAAACTATATGGTATGTGGCTTGTAGAAGATATTCAAAGAAAACTATATGTGGCGTGTAGAGGACATTCAAAGAAAACTATATGTGGTGTGTAGAAGATATTCAAAGAAAACTATATGTGGCGTGTAGAAGATACTCAAAGAAAACTATATGTGGCGTGTAGAAGATACTCAAAGAAAACTATATGTGGCGTGTAGAGGACATTCAAAGAAAAATATATGGGTTGCGTGTAGAGGACATTAAAAAAAACTATATGTGGCGTGAAGAAGATATTCAAAGAAAACTATATGTGGTGAGTAGAGGACGTTGAAAGAAAACTATATGTGGCGTATAGAGGGCATTCAAAGAAAACATGTTTCAAGGTGTACTCACCCATCTCATACGGGCTTTCTTTTACGTGAATTTTATAAAGGCGACTTGCTTTCAGACTTAAAACAGGTACTCGTAGGTTTACAAAACAAAAATTAAAGAAATATAGAAATATATGTAGTACAGTCCAAAAGTTTTCAACCTTAACAAGTTAGAGGATGTATAGGCAGATATCACGTCGGTCATGCCCCACGCATGATTAGGCGGTATTACAGTAAAACATTGATACCTCTACTCTCAGTAGTATGTCAACTAGAGCCGATAGAGGATTTATTGTTTCATTATAATCCTAAATGTTGAAAATTGTATTATGTATTGCGCGGTTAAGAAGGGAAAAGCTCGAGAGAAATTAAACGACATTTAGACGCTATCTATGGACAGTCTTTTCCGTCATATTCCACAGTGAAAGATTGATATAAACAGTTTCGCTTAGGCAGTGAATTGATTGAGGATGACCCTCGTCAAAGCAGATCAATAGAAGCACACACTCTAGAAATTTCAAAATATTTATTCAGTGTTATTGAAAAATTAATTCATCGTTCTGAAATATGTATTGAACTACAGGGCGACAATATTAAAAATACAATATTTTTGTTTCATTCCTTCGCATTATCATTATAAATTATTGGACTGTCCTAAGTTTATAGAGTTGTCATTATTAAAAAAAATCACACTTAAATTACAGACAAATTAAATACCATAAAAATCACATAAAAGCGAATTTCGAATCAGAAACATTTAATTAATATATTATATTATAAATAAATACAGGTTTATTGATAGCAACATAGTATGTACATAATACATTTAGACACATTTCAAGAATACATTAAAAAGAGAATACATTAAAAAACACAAGCTATCAAACAGAAGCTATCATAAATAAATAAATAAATAAACTATAGGTTTATTGATAGCAACATAGTATGTACAGATTATATTTAAATAACACTTCTAAAACACATAAATTGCAGATAATATATTAAATACAGAAGCTATCAAAAGGTCTGGGTTCATCTAATAGCACCCCCTCGGCCAAGATACACCCCACCAATATAGGGCGAACCCAGCCACGGGGACATCAGATGTTTTTCAGCCCACACCCTTGAACACGTAGAACAAGAATATATAAAATAAATAAACACAGAAAATAAATAGATGACAAAAAAAAAATACATTCAAGAGAGAAGACACTAAAAGGTCCGGGCTCATCCCACAAAAATTCCCCCGGCCGAGATACACCCCAGCAATGTAGGGTGAGCCCGACCGCAAGGGCATCAGGGGGCTTCCATCCCACACCCCCGCATATCTAGATTAAATAATAAATAAAAAAAAAATAAAAAAACAAAAACGTATGGCAGAAAACAAAATAAAAAGTAAACCCACATATACCACCTCAGGTTAACTGTCAGCAAGAACGAGAAAAAAAAAAGAAAAGAAAAGCCTCAAAGGAGTCCAAATTTGACATAATGACAAATGGGAAGTAAGATAGTTGAGACAACACTGGAATAGTTAGGCAGTAATACATGAAATAGAAAAGCAGTTTTAAAAGAATTAATGAGGAAATAACGCACAAACACGTATAGTATCCGGCGGTAAGTAATACACATCGAGCTTAAGAAAGAGACTGTCGCTTTGTAGAGCGTCGTCTCTATCGCACGGACTGTTAGCACATCGTACGACAGAGACGACGCTCTACAAAGCGAGTCTCTTTCTTAAGCTCGATGTGTATTACTTACCGCCGGATACTATATGCATAACGAGCTATTCAATAATTTGTAGACACAAAAAATCCCTCATTATGAATCCAAAGGAATCAAGTAAAAAAGAAGTACGTGAAATAATTTTTAATTGCGTATATTTGATCGAATTTGAGTGTTTATCTTGTGTTTCATCTTATTAAATCAGATCGGTTTTCTAAAAGCCATTTTTTTTTATTTTCAGTATATTTTTATGACTTTTATGATATGACATTTTAAGTAATTTCAGTATGAAATGTGTAAATTGTAAAATGTTTCAAAGTATAAAGAATAAACCCAACACACATGTTGCCTGACACGCTTTAAATAACTTACAAGTCAAGTTTACATGAAACATATTTGTATAAAGACTGTTAGCATGTGTTGTATTTTTCCTCATATCAAATTTCTTCCTCGCGTTTCAATTCAATGTAAATACAAGTATTAGGTTCTGGAACCAGCTGCCAAATAACATAAGACTCGGTCCATCGTTGGCGTATTTTAAAAAGCAGTTTTAAAAGCACTACATGTAATTTGTCTTCAGTGACGTAGCGCGTTTCCTGGTACCCTAACTATCATTCTTCCAAATACCAATTCTTAGCTATTCAAAAATATTTTACTATTAAAATCTTCAAATTATTTCTATCTCCTTCCAATCTTACAATTATGTCTTTCTGTCTCCTTCCTTTCTTACAATTCTGTCTTTCTGTCTCCTTTCTATCTTGCAATTATGTCTCCTTCCTATCTTACAATTCTGCCTTTCTATCTCCTTCCTTTCCTACAATTCGGTATTTCTGTCTTTTTCCAATCTTACAATTCTGTCTTTCTATCTCCTTCCAATCTTTCAATTATGTCTTTCTGTCTCCTTCCTTTCTTACAATTCTGTCTTTCTGTCTCCTTTCTATCTTGCAATTATGTATCCTTCCTATCTTACAATTCTGCCTTTCTATCTCCTTCCTTTCCTACAATTCGGTATTTCTGTCTTTTTCCAATCTTACAATTCTGTCTTTCTATCTCCTTCCTATCTTACAATTCTGTCTTTCTGTCTCCTTCCTATCTTAAAATTCTGTCTTTATGTCTCCTTCCTATCTTGCAATTCTGTCTTTCTATCTCCTTCCTATTTTACAATTCTGTATTTCTGTCTCCTTCCTACATTACAATTCTGTCTATCTATCTCCTTCCTATCTTACAATTCTGTCTTTCTGTCTCCTTCTAATCTTACAATTCTGTCTTTCAACAGTTTATTTTTACTGTGTAAAGTTCTACTGTGGATCTTTCACCCAACACTGGAATTAAATAAATAATATCCGTAGGTTGAAAGAGATTTTTACACATATGATAAATACTATCAAGCCGTCTCCCTGTTGGGGTAGACAGAGACGAGAGAACGCCAGACCATCCTAACTCTCAATATCCTTTTTCCCTCCTTCTCCCTCTTTCTTCCTTATCTCTATTTCTTCCTCTTCTTCTATTCGACACTTTCGTATCACCCTTATCCTTATACCCCTGAATGCTAAGTGGAAAAAAATCCCTGTGACATTCGAGGGGAGTAGCACTATAGCAAGCGTGATTGCGCGGCCTGGCACCTTTTTTGTACCTCTATACTTAAGATCCCAAGTTCTATATTTATAAAGTATTTTCTCTTCATCGTTAGCCCATTGTTACAACTTAATTACAACCAATCAATAAATTGCGGAGCATTCAACTCAATTCCACAATAAACCATAAATTAACTCGTTAAGAAACGAGTGAATAAAAATTTAATACATAAATATGAATCAGAAATAGAACGAGCAGAAAATATATTGAAAAGACTTGTCAGAGCAATAAGCGCACAAGTGAGCGATTTTTTGACGAGCTTTAAAAGTTCTTCGAATTTTTAAAAGTGATTCCCGGAAAGTGTCAAAATATTAAACTTCGTTCTTACCCCCGAATCTGCGAGATATATTCCCGGAAAAGGCGAGATCCCTTCTTGTATTATGTTTATGTCCTGCTATAAAACAGGGATAAAATAAAATTGGTGATTTTCTTTGGTTTCTCTTCCCTGAGTTGATGGAGTTCCATAATTGATATATTTTATATTTTTATCACAATATAAACGAAATCTCTTGATAATTTCCACTTCTTTTATTCATATGGTACCCTTCAATGTATCATAATCGATGATTCAGAAATATTTAATAACGTGACCAGGAGATATCAGTGTCTTGGGTTGCATAAAGTCTTTCGGAGCGTTATACTTCGTGGTCTGGCTTATGATACCTACATTTCGAAAACGTCGCAGTTTTCATAATTAAGGCTTATTTTTAGTCAACTTTGATATGACTAAATTGGCTGCAAGTATGGCGAAGTTGATTACAAACAAATCCCTGAGAAGGAAAACTGCAAAGTTTTTGAAACGTCAGCATTATAAACCAAATTACGCGGTTCAACACTTTAAAATACCTAATGCAACTGATACGAAGAACTACAAAAGCCTTATAATATATTAAACATTGTCCTATAAATTGAACTTTTGTATCATATTACACTTTCTTTGTATTCAGTACAACCTGGCTGATTTATTGCGATGTAGTAATATCTTCCTACCAAGCACAAACTTTAAAGAGACTAAGTGAAAACCAGACTTGTGGCCTAGTTAGTAAGATACCTGATTCGCAGGCTGGAATACAGGTATCTTACTAACTAGGTCACGGATTTCGTACCTTTGCGTTTAGAACCACTGGAGTTGGCACGAAACTCGTTGTTCGTAATCGTGCGTATTAGCAATACTAATTTCATGACAAAATAACCAACAACACTGGCACACGTCTAGCACGTGTGAGTATTGTTACCAGGTGACCTCTTTAACCAAATTAAGAGCCTCTTTTTAGGAATCAAGCGTCATATCAAGTATACCGTGGAAATCTTAAGTTTATATTATGATGGCCGGTTAGAACGAAACCAGTCAGCTTACATAAAATTCGCAGTAGAGTTATATTCTTTTTTTTAATATATAATGTGAGAAAACCAATTATTATGCCTGTTTAAATTTCCTTATTTCACCTGAGTTTGTTTAATGACGTTAATTGGCTGATTTTTATAAAATTAACAACAAAAGGCTCTTGAAGGGATATTTTATTATTAACCAGCGCTATGATTCATATGTTTATGTACAAACGTACCATCACACCATTTTGCTGTTAAGGTTGGTAGAGAGGGAAGAGCGCCCAACTTTCCTATCTCGACACACATCCTTAGCTTCTTCAACATCCATGCAGCTTCGCACACAGCTTTTACGATTTCTTTTGATTGGCTTTATACGTTTTCTTCTTTCAAAATAAAATTCGCTTGATCCAACCACATTTTCATTTATCTTATTTTCACGCGCCTATCACTCATATTTGCGCTATGTATTTATTTTGTTAGTTTTTTTAACTCATTCTACACGCGCAAATCATTTCTGTGTGCTCTTCTTCCTCATACGGAACACATCAGTCTTAATTTCCCTTCTTCTTCTCAGTGTCCTGTCAGGTCCCCCCAACGTTGAATATCACTTGAGAGTAGATATTTATGTCCCCGGCAGCCTGAAAAAGATCTCCAACGCCCCTTATGCCAGTCCAATCACGTATATTGTGGAGTCAGGAGATTTGCCTCCTGCCAAGACCTCTTCGGCCTTCTATTTTGCCTTGGATGATCAGGTGCAGTAATTTGTACTTTGCTCTTCTAAGTACATGCCCCAAACAGGACACCTTTCGGATTTAAATATTAGTCAGCAACTCTCTATCAACTTTGGCTCTTTGAAGAACCCTTGTGTTGCTGACCATATCCGTCCGGGGTATCCGTAGCATTCTCCGGTGCATCCACATTTCGAATGCTTCCAGTCGGTTCATACTACTTACTTTGAGGGTCCATGATTCTACTCCACGCAATAACACTGACCAAACGTAGCATTTGACTAACCGTTGTCGAAGTTTCAAGTTTAGATTATCATCGCAGAATACGCTTCTCATTTTATTAAAAGTCGCACGAGATGATTAAATTCTGCACTTGACTTCGGTTTCTGGGTCAAGGTCTTCCACTAAAATACTTTCGAGGTATTTAAACTTTTTTACTCTCTCTATATCAGCACCGTTCAATGTAAAACGTGCTCCTGCCGGCCAAACACCATGAACTTAGTTTTACTCACGTTCATGTTCAGCCCCAGCCTCACACCGGCTTCATTAATTCTATCTATAAGCGTTTGAAGGTCGTCAATACTGTCTGCCAGAACAACCGTATCATCTGCGTACCTGATGTTATTGACGCATACACCATTCACTTTGACCCCCAGATTCAAGTTATATAGTGCTTCCTGGAAAACTACGAGTATATCAGAGTACAGATTAAATAACATAGGTGACAAAATACAACCTTGTTGGACTCCACGTTGAATTGGTATGCCTTTCGATTTGTTATTTTCCAATTTTATGACAGTTTCTTGGTTCCAGTACAGGTTTTTAATAATATTTACATCCTTATCATCTATACCCCGTTCCTGAAGCATCTTAACAAGGTCTGCGTGTTTCACTCTATCGAATGCCTTCTCGTTATCGATGAAACAGGCAAAAATATATTTCCGTTGGTCTCGGCATTTCTGCAGTAGGACGTTTATTGCTAATAACACTTCTCGTGTTCTAAAGCCATTCCTGAAGCCAAATTGAGAAATATCCAGGTCACGCTCGCACTACAGCCTTATTCTTGAATGTATAATCTTTAACCTTTCCTTCCCGGTGTTGGGTATCTTCTACACGTTGCTTCAAATAACCATCAATATCTCTATAAATATAATAAATACAAGGTTAAGATTCTAGGTATTCCTCCATAATATATTTACGCATTGATTTAAAAAATAATATTAATAATAATCAGAATTTATCGACTACATCGTAAGTATTTTCTGAATATCGGAAACAAATTCGCATTTAAACGCTGTGAGTACCTCAATCTTAGGTCTTGACGATAGGTGAAAAGTATGCGGGAAGCGCGACATTATATTCGCATCTCACTTTTGCATACGTCACTGAATAGCGAGGAGCGCAATTGTCTCCACCTCGCAAATGTAAGCGACGCCCGAGTTAGCCCCCAACCCTGCCGCGCTGCAGTAGCTGTTGAGCTGGCAACGAGACTAGACCTACGCCCGTTCCGTGAGCGGTGCCAGATGGTTTTTTAATGTTTTCAGCAAATAAATCTCAATTATTATAATTTTTAACTTCAATTATAATTAATTAAGGGGATTATATATGAATGTTCTTATTTTTCCGATTTAAAATCGCTAATTTTTGATCGCGTACTCACTACCCAACACCGGAACACGCGTTTCATTTTTATCACCGTAAGGGAAGGGTTAAGAATATTTTCAACACATGACTCATAAGGCTTATCAGTCGGTAGTCATTACATTTTTTGGGAAGCTGTTTTTTAGGGAGAGTGATGAGTGTAGACTTAATTTCCCAATCATCCTTTATCATTTCACTATCATTCTTTATCATTTCACTCAGTATTATGTTATAAATTTTCCCTACAACATTTTTCGATTCCTATCAGCCAATTTCCACGTCTAAGTGTCATTCTCATACTGAATCAAAGTTGGCACCAAAATACTATTATGAACTTTCTTTACAGATTATATTAGACACTGTTCGGTTTGAGTATACCCGTATATGGCTTAGTACCCCATTGACTTTGTTTCTTATCCCTACACGACATTCCATATCCCTCTGAACACTATTATCTAAGAAAATACTACCCAAATAGCTAAATTCCTTAACTTTCACCCGCTGCCGATTTTATTTAAAAATTCTTGGTAGCAGGCAAATTACTTTAAATATATTGTCCTTGTAAATCCAGGAGACATAACATGAATAAGGCCTCCGAGAATATAACAGAATATGGTTCCACCCAGGCAGCAAAAGCCTCCCACTGTGGGGCAGGGTGGTGGGTAGTCTTTCCGGAACTGTTTCCGAGGCGCTGGACGTGATTTTATTAGCCGGGCCAGCTTATGTACCGTCTGCTCGCTGTCTGCTGGATTGTGTTGCTCCATGGCGAAATGGGGTGGCTGTGGCGGAGAGCTAGGTGCTGGACTGTATTGTGGCGGAGAGCTAGGTGGTTCTAGGGAGTTGGGATGGTGTATGGGGGCTTGGGTTTCCCGGAAATCCTGACATTTGCTGCCGACTCAACCGTCTGCAAGAGAACTTCAATATTTCCTTCTTATTATAATAATAAATTTAATAGTTAAACATGTCGTCTCCCTTTCGGGGTAGGTCGAAATGAGAAAGCGCCAGACTTTCCTATCGCAACACACATATTTCGCATCTTCTACATTCATATACTATTGTGTAGCTCTTACGATTTCTTAGACTTTTTTTACGAATCCTTCTTTCAAAATATCATACATTTAATCCAATCATACTTTCCTTGATATTACTAATTTACCACGGCTTCCACTCACTTTTGCAATATATAGTTGTTTTGTTAGTCTTTCTTAATTCATTCGTTCTGCTTGGCCAAATCATCGCATAGTGATCTTTTTGATCTTACTTAATACATATTTATCCTTATATTCACATTCATCCCTTATTACTTAATTCTGTATTTTGTCATTAATTATCACCTCATGTATTTATCTAAGTGCAGGTTATATTCGGATTTTTCAGCCTCAGTGTCAGTGCATCGAGTTGAACATCTGGCAAACACATCTATACTAAGAATCTCTTCGCTGCTCGCTGAGGTCGTCCCATGCCTCCCTCAGCCCCCAGTCCCCAACCCGAATGCCACCAAATGTTAGAAGCGTGTATCTCGGAATCAGTTCGAACATAATTCAGTTTTATTTATGCTCCCCTGATGATGAGGTAAAAACCTTGAAACCGGTAGGGTTATACCGTTACAAAAAGTGGGATAAACAGTGTTTGATAAAACAAATTACAAAATCTTTCATTCTTTATTTTATGTTCAGGATTGGTGAAGTCTCGGATAGATGTTGAGTGATAGTGCTCGGATGCACACCGTTCTAGTAGCGCTGTGGGTGCAGAGTCGTTGGGATGGGGGATGAAAACATGGAGCAGGGGGAGGGAGTCAGCGGTCCCTGGAGTTATTCAATCATCGCTCCAGGGTTATTGCCACGCGCAGGGGCTGCAACAGTTATTGAGAGTCATTAAATTTTAAAGCTTGAATTGACTAATCAAAGTTGAACATATTGGGGATGTTGGAATAAGTTATTTATCAGGAACAATAAGCTGTTTGAATAAATATTTAACTTTTATTTATAAAGCTGAAACTAATCTTTTATCAACATTATCTTCACGCGGATGGTACCCTTAAACAAATTTGATTGTATTATACTTAAATATTTAAGAGCATGACTAATAGACAATAACAGATCACAACACTAACACATATCTAGCATATTATTCTCGAACGATGAACTTTTAGCTAGATTGGTATCATCAGCAACCGAATCCGAAACCACCGGGAGCAGCTAACATAAAAATAATTGCACGAAGTTTATCCACTGAAGCACTTTCATATTTAAAAAAAAAGCATGTTATCTTCAAGTTTTTCTAAATTATCTTCTCTTTATCCTGAAATCTCTTTTGTTCCTCAATGGAGCTTACGCTTTTGACCAATATATTATTTAAGTGTTTTGAAGTCGTTTGTCGTGAAAATAGGATGGATTCCTTTGCTAGAACAAGACATTCTATTTTAACGAGCGTAACAAGAACATATATTTTAATAACGTAAAAAATACTATTCAAAGTACTAGGAAAGGCCTTTTTATATAAATTGAAATATTATCTATAGTACATTAAAAGTTTATAAAATTAATAATTGTTATTGATGTATAATTTTTTTATTTAAATAAGGTTAATATTAATAATAAAATGACAATTTACATAGCGCCGTTTAGAGAGCAAACTCTCTTCAAAAGTGTTTTAATGTAGGATTCGAGCTCAACAATATTGCTATATTAAAAATATCACAAAATAAATATACAACAATTGAGTGTAAGGATATGAAGGGAGTGGCTGCAGCCATAAGATTGGGTACTTCCCCGCGTCTACATATGTTAACACTTGCCTCCCTGTGATGGATAGCGAGTGACTAGGACATACGAGTATTTTATTTGATTATTCGACGTTTTAATACACAATAAAAGGATTTTTATAGCTAATTACAAAAAATAACCAAGCAGATTTTGCATAATTTTAATTTAAAATATACATTTTTTACTGGACGCTTAGCGTCCAGCACCGTGGTTGCTGGATTTTTTTTAGCACAGTAAGGCAAGTGTTAAAAAAGTATATTTGGTAAAAAAAATATCATAGAAACCTTATCAAGGGTAGGCGAACGAGGAAAAAACCTTTGTAGATCTTCTAATATGTTTAAGGTGTAGTCAATTATATTAAATTCATTATTTTTTAGGTGTAGGGAAGTATATAAAATACATAAAGGGATTCTTGTTTTTGAAACGTGTGTGATGAATCATTTCACGAATTATCGAGGCGTAAAAACCGTATAAACTTAAAAAGCTCGAAAAAAATCTATAAATTTTAAAGAGTTATTGGTTTTTTTAATTGATGATCAAAAATGAATGAATTTATCTTGCGCGCCAATGTTCGAGCTGAGAGCGATCTCGCGAGATTGATTGAGAAGTTTGGCATTAAAATTCATAATGAATGAAATGGGATCTTTGACTTGAAGAAGTTATATACAATATTGAGTATCCGTGGCTGTGCAGCACGGGGGAGTTTGTGGGAGGGGGCAACCCTTTTGTAATTTATACAGTGGCGGCCCTGATTCCTCTTGGAACTTGTTACATATTGCTTACACCAGCAATGGGCAACTAATGGTCAGCTGATTTTTATGCCGGATTTTAATAGTTTATTTAAAAAGTCGGGAAATAATATTTGTTTTAAAAGAATCGACCTCCGTTGCCTAATTGATTTTGGTATTGAGAAGAGACTAATTTTTCCGTATGTTTAAAAGCTTGATCAATACAGAATTTAAATTAAAAGCTTCATCAATACAGAATTTGCTTACCAATTCGTTTACCAATACAGAATTTGCTTACCAATTCGTTTACCAATACAGAATTTACTTACCAATTAAAAGCTTGATCAATACAGAATTTGCTTACCAATTCGTTTCCGAATTTCGACTTCTTCATGTTTTCATAAATTTTAGATCTTCATACATAGTTGTATAGTATATTTTAAAAAAAATAATATAAAAACTAATTTACTCAAAGAACGAATCCCTCTAAATTAATAATTTTGTTGTTATAGGGACAGGAGTTGTTATTGTGCCAAGAGTTTGAGTAATTGAACTTGCAGGAGGTGTAAATTGAGGTAAAAAAAGTGTGTAAATCTTTTAAAAGTGGTGTGGTTTTGATGATCAGGATATTGTATGCTGAACACTGTGAGATGGGCTTTTGACGTTTTTAAAATTATAAAGTATACTGAAAATACTTATAATTATGTCAAACAACTTACCAAGTTAGTGAAAGTTTATTAGGGAGGTATTTAATAACTCATCGATAATCGGAAGAAAACATCAGCTTATTTTTCCATGTTAATACATGTTATCAGTGAGATACAGACAAACATCTAGTTTACTGAGGACACGACAAATGAAAGGCAAAAACCCAGATCCATGTAAATTGAGTGTCAACTTTTAACCTCCAGCACCCCTTCCTCGCTTGGACTGTGAAGTTCTATAAAAGTCAACCAAATCACAGCAATCCCTTAGTCGCTGCTCTGGGGGCTTACGAGAGTAAATCCGATCTACCCTTCCGTTATAAGCACAGGCTCTCGAAGCATTATCTGTTGCCTGACTAGTCCACCTACAGTATTAGCTGGGAGGACCAAGGTTTGAGTGAATGTGATGGAATACAAATAGCCTTAACGATTGGACTTGTTCTTGCTAAATAATTAGTTGTAAGAATTGTTATCTAGTTATAATTAGTATGTTGGTGTTAATTATTTCCAAGAATTTATATATTAAGATTATAAATAGTAAAATGACATATAGGAAAGGAAGATTAATTAAGTGCATAAATTATAATATAAAGGGTCTTTCAAATTGAGCGGTTTTTTTAAATTAATTGTTTTTAATTCTTGAATTAAACACACAATTTGATTTGATTTGAAAAAACTTTTTATTGGTCATTAAAGTATAATGTATAACATTTAAACACAAAAAAAAACAATATCCGCTAAATGTCCACCTCTTAGAGCTCCACAGATGTCCACTATTTTGTCAAAATTTTCGATGACATTTTGGCACAATTGCGGTGGCATAACTCACCAATTACGCAAATAATTTCGTCCTTCAGCTCAGGAATTGATTGGAAGTCATTCTTATGGACTTTACTTTTCCCGTAACCCCAGAATAAATAATCCAACGGTGTCAGATCACATGATCTTGGTAGCTAATTAACATCACCGTTTCCGGAGATTACAATACACAAAATAATTCAACAATTTGTACGCATCGTTGTGTTGTATACGACTCCATTTTTATAAATATCATACATTACACTTCTCAAATGTCACAAGGCCCAGGCAAGTTCGCGACGCCATCTGTGTTTTATCCAAGAATTAAAAAAAAACGCACAATTTGAAAGACTCTTTATAATTCAGATTAGTTAAGTAATACATGTGTATATATGCTAGGTATAGCCTTGGCAAATATTTGTACCATATATATCATTTTGTTTAACCTTTCCTTCCCGGTGTTGGGTATCTTCTACACGTTGCTTCAAATAACCATCAATGTCTCTATAAATATAATAAATACAAGGTTAAGATTCTAGGTATTTCTCCATAATATATTTACGCATTGATTTAAAAAATAATATTAATAATAATCAGAATTTATCGACTACACCGTAAGTTTTTTCTGAATATCGGAAACAAATTCGCATTTAAACGCTGTGAGTGCCTCGATCTTGGGTCTTGACGATAGGTGAAAAGTATGCGGGAAGCGCGACACTATATTCGCATCTCACTTTTGCATACGTCACTGAATAGCGAGGAGCGCAATTGTCTCCACCTCGCAAGTGTAAGCGACGCCCGAGTTAGCCCCCAACCCTGCCGCGCTGCAGTAGCTGTTGAGCTGGCAACGAGACTAGACTTATGCCCGTTCCGTGAGCTGTGCCAGATGGTTTTTTAATGTTTTCAGCAAATAAATCTCAATTATTATAATTTTTAACTTCAATTATAATTAATTAAGGGGATTATCTGTGAATGTTCTTATTTTTCCGATTTAAAATCGCTAATTTTTGATCGCGTACTCACTACCCAACACCGGAACACGCGTTTCATTTTTATCACCGTAAGGGAAGGGTTAAGAAAAAAAAATTATAATCTTTTTACACAGAAGGAGCAAAATTTGTATTATTTTAAACTAAAATAAATCGAACCTCATCCTTGGCTATACCAAGTATGATAAGGGTATGTCGCCCGACCCCAAAAAAGATTGGTCATGTCTGATGAATGAATACGAGCCTCATCCTACACTCGTACAAGTGTATTGTATGTGAGTCTGTGCATGTACCAGTATAAAGTTTGCCTGATGTGCTCTCTGAATTCATGAAATTTTCTTTTCATGTTATCTTCCATCTTTTATCTGACTCTTCATTTATTAAAATTGAAGTTTACTCTGCCCCAGGAAAGAAGTTGACACAATTCCTTTTCATATTTTAAATCCGATATTCTCAGAAGAGAATGCGAATTAGTTTTTTTTTTTTTTTTTGTTTATTTTCGTGTTTTATTAAAGAATAGCTTATTTGATTTCGTTAATATACTTGAAATATTCTATTTTATTATATAAAACAAATCCCGTCAATAATAAAGTGTTTTTCCCGATATTCTTTTTTTTATTCCGTCTCCTTGATTCATTTCAAGTCTTTGATAATTTTTTATTTCGTTAAAAAAATTATTACAAATCAGTTACTCTTTTAAACCTTATCAAATACCACCAATTACTATCCATTCAAGAACTTACATTCATCTCTTATCACTTAATCCCGTATTCTGTTATAAATAGTCACCTCATCTATTCTTCAAGTACACATCTTTGTACAACATTTATCATTTCATAACATTACCGTTATAGATATTTCTACCTCTTATCTATAAATAGTCACCCCATTTATTCTTCAAGTACACATATTTGTACAACATTTATCATTTCATATCATTACCGTTATAGATATTTCTACCTCTTATCTATAAAAAGTCACCCCATTTATTCTTCAAGTACACATCTTTGTACAACATTTATCATTTCATATCATTACCGTTATAGATATTTCTACCTCTTATCTATAAATAGTCACCCCATCTATTCTTCAAGTACACATCTTTGTACAACATTTATCATTTCATAACATTACCGTTATAGATATTTCTACCTCTTATCTATAAAAAGTCACCCCATCTATTCTTCAAGTACACATCTTTGTACAACATTTATCATTTCATAACATTACCGTTATAGATATTTCTACCTCTTATCTATAAATAGTCCCCCCATCTATTCTTCAAGTACACATCTTTGTACAACATTTATCATTTCATATCATTACCGTTATAGATATTTCTACCTCTTATCTATAAATAGTCACCCCATCTATTCTTCAAGTACACATCTTTGTACAACATTTATCATTTCATAACATTACCGTTATAGATATTTCTACCTCTTATCTATAAATAGTCCCCCCATCTATTCTTCAAGTACACATCTTTGTACAACATTTATCATTTCATAACATTACCGTTATAGATATTTCTACCTCTTATCTTTAAATAGTCACCCTATCTATTCTTCAAGTACACATCTTTGTACAACATTTATCATTTCATAACATTACCGTTATAGATATTTCTACCTCTTATCTAAAAAATTAAACAACGTAAGAAAGCATAAAAATCTAATCAATAATCTCTTACAAACTGGGACCATTCCAACCTAAAAAGTATCTCAAAATAGCATAAATTATTATTATCACGTGTCAATTGGATTTTAATAATAATTTAGGGATAATTTAAGCTCTGAGCTGTCACATGATAAATATTTTTTTTTATTATATGTATGGTAAGAAATATGCATATACAGTAACCGGCGATAAGTAATACACATCGTTTGTAGATCATCGTCTCTGTCGTACGATACGCTAAACACATCGTGACTACGATACCGGACAGGCCTAGGTCACACAGGTAGGAGCCTCGCTTGGTGGTTAGAGCTACGCTGCGAGCTAGGCGGCATATCCTAGCGAACCAACGCACCGCATACTATCGCAATGGCCACACCGCACGCTTCACGCCACGCTACATGACGATTAGTCACCTAGTGAGTCTCCTAGCGAATAGACGTGTTGGTTAATTTTATTGTGTCACAAAGTGGTTTTACAAGATGGTGGAAGTTTTAAAAACAGCTGTGTATAAAAGGGAGCTTTTGTTGAACCCATCGAGCAAATTACACAAAAATGTACCTGTAATAAAATCACTTTGGAATGAAGTTGCGCAGGAAGTAAATAAAGATGGTAAGTTGTAATGAAATTGGTTAGTTTTGAGAGTGGCATCGTTTGTCTCAGTAGCTCTAGGGCATTCATTTGAGGTGGTCTCGTTGCCTGTTTTGTGAATGTCAGCCGATGTTTTTTCATGTTTTCAACAATTAAATTTCAATTATTATCACTTTTGACTTCAAATTTGATTAATTTAAGCGATTGGCTATGAATATTCTTATTTTTCCGATTTTTAATAGCTCATTTTTACATGTGTATTTATTGACGTGTATTAAATACACAGCACCG
Organism: Odontocerum albicorne; assembly: GCA_949825065.1. Classification (NCBI taxonomy): domain Eukaryota; kingdom Metazoa; phylum Arthropoda; class Insecta; order Trichoptera; family Odontoceridae; genus Odontocerum; species Odontocerum albicorne. The sequence continues at coordinate 877,353 of OX463850.1, forward strand.
GAACGGGCAGATTTTTTTAGCACAGGAAGGGAAAGGTTAAAAAACATAAATAGAACTATAATTTCAGGAGTCAATTTAACTCAAGATCAAATTTTTGTTAACTCAAGAACAAAGTACTCGTATTTAAAAGAGTTTTATAAAATCATTCGAAGTACGAGTATGTTATTGTACCGCGTGGTTCCGCTCATAATATAGACGTTTTGAAAATATTATAAGCGGAATAATATAAATCATTTCTTGTTAAATGTTCTTATATGGAGCAACACTAACTTAAAGCTGTGACCTTTGATAAACTCGTATTTTTTTACGATCTTTCGAGACGGTAAATTTTCAATTCACAACACAGTGCCTGTAAAAAAAAAACATTCCTTCCTTATGACGACGTAGAATTATTAAAATAAAATATCTTTCTTCTCGTCTGTATAAAAAAACAGCCGATAATTTTGAAGGAGAGTTCTGTGGATATTTGGAGCTGGGAGGTTTGGTCCTATCTTAATATATTCCCAGGTACGCCTCGCAGCTATCTTAAAGCACACCTGATGAATTTTTCTGAATGAACGACTCGGAGTGGGGAAATCATACGGCAAGTCGCGATATGGTGAGAGTAGCGACGCACAGTGGATCGAAAATGTGGTTCGTCGTTTTTTATGGTTTTATAATACAACATGACAAATTATAAATTTAAAATTCGTATTTGGTTAAAAATTTTAAGTTTCAATATACAATCAACTTTCATTGTTCTCTTTCTGATTTTGAACGGCTAGTTGCAATATGAAAAAAAACACAACGGGACACTTGAAGATATATCTTCAAACAATAAGAATAATACAATTTGCAAATTGAGACGTTAAAGAATAGATAAAAGACAGTAAGGTCAACATTTGCAAAGCTTGTGTAAGAACAATCATCACTTATGGAATAGTCTAGTTAGATCAGATACAATGAAAACAAAAAGTATGCTAAATACTAATGGAATAAAAATCCTCAGAGCAACGTGTGAAATAGAAGACAAACGTTGTTTATAGTTAAGGCATTAACGTTGTGGAGGTTTAAAGACGTTGTAATTTATTTTTATCAAACACTGTTTATTCCACTTTTTTGTTATATATGTTTTGTTTTGTGTATATCGGTACCAGTTCGAACAGCATTTAGTCTTGTTTGCGCTTCCCTGAAGATGAGGTGAAAGCCTTGAAACCAGTAGGGTTATATCGTAACAAAAAAGTGGAATAAACAGTGTTTGATAAAAATAAATTACAGAAGAGAAACGTGTGAAATAGAATATATTGTGAGATGGAGGACATCACCTTGAAAGAGCTGTAGGAAAAAGAAGGACTCACAGCTACACTTCTTCCATATTTTTTGTTCAGACAATATTATTAAGAATTGATATTAACAGTTTCTCAAAAAAAACATTAGATTCGTTATTTTCTACCCTGTGTGCATTACTAGATAACTGCGATACGACGCATGTAGTGATAGGATATGCGCGCCACGCGCTTATTTCCAGAGCCGGCCCTTCGATAGTTTTATTAATGTTTGGATATCGAAAAAATCACCGAAAAATAAAAAAATGTGATAAAAAAACCAACGCAAAATTAAAAAATGTATATTAATCTATCTCCATGATTGTCGATGCTATTCTTCCTATCATGATACATATAATTTTTTTTTCTTTGTCCACTAGCAGCTTTCCTAATGTGTGGAAAAAGGCTCTAATTATTCCGATCCCGAAAAATGGCTCACCCACGTCATGTAAAGTCTTTAGACCCATATCTATCTTACCTACATTATTTAAAATTATTGAAAAAACTGTTCATATACAAATTGACTCCCACCTTAATCAATTTGAATTGTTTAACCTTTCCTTCCCGGTGTTGGGTATCTTCTACACGTTGCTTCTAATAACCATCAATATCTCTATAAATATAATAAATACAAGGTTAAGATTCTAGGTATTCCTCCATAATATATTTACGCATTGATTTAAAAAATTATATTAAAAATAATCAGAATTTATCGACTACATCGTAAGTATTTTCTGAATATCGGAAACAAATTCGCATTTAAACGCTGCGAGTGCCTCGATCTTGGGTCTTGACGATAGGTGAAAAGTATGCGGGAAGCGCGACACTATATTCGCATCTCACTTTTGAATACGTCACTGAATAGCGAGGAGAGCAATTGTCTCAACCTCGCAAGTGTAAGCGACGCCCGAGTTAGCCCCCAGCCCTGCCGCGCTGCAGTAGCTGTTGAGCTGGCAACGAGACTAGACCTACGCCCGTTCCGTGAGCGGTGCCAGATGGTTTTTTAATGTTTTCAGCAAATAAATCTCAATTATTATAATTTTTAACTTCAATTATAATTAATTAAGGGGATTATCTATGAATGTTCTTATTTTTCCGATTTAAAATCGCTAATTTTTGATCGCGTACTCACTACCCAACACCGGAACACGCGTTTCATTTTTATCACCGTAAGGGAAGGGTTAACCCATTGCAGTCAGGATATCGTCTACTATCATCGTATTACCACTACCGCACTGGTCTAGATTACGGATGACGTGAGACGTGGAATGAGTTTAAACAGGTTACATTGTTATGTCTATTGGATTTTAGCAATGCGTTTAATACAGTTCGTAGACTTTGATCTGCTTATGGCTCAAAGCATTCATTACGATTCTCTGAATTAATCATTGTTTGGTTTTTGAGCAATTTAAAAGAAAGACAACAATCTTGTAAATGCCAAGAGCGTATACTGAATGGACTGATCTCTCTGCAGGCGTTCCCCAAGGTGAAATTATCTCTCCACTCCTTTTTTCTATATTCATCAACCCAATAACACCCCATCTTAAGTGTGATTATCAGTTGTATGCGGATGACCTGCAGATACAACATATATTCATTTTGATCCAAATTGATTTCACACGGCATTAAACGATCTAAATTGAACCTTCGATCGATCTCTGAGTGGACTGGGAAGCACGGCTTACTCGTCAATCCTACGAAGTCTCAAGCGATTCTCATTGGCAGCTCTCAGCTTTTCGATAAATTCAACACTGACTCCCTTCCTCCAATATGACTTACTGTCTCTATCATACCATTACAAAGAACTGTTAAAAACCTAGGAGTGCATATAAATAACACTATCTTATGTCAAGATCAAATAAATTAGGTAAACCAAAGGATTTTCCTCAGCCTTCTTTCCCTTAAATTGCTGCAAATATTCCTGCCTACTAAAACCATAATTTTATTCGTGCAATCTTTGCTCTTCCCGATTCTGGACTATTCGGACGTCTGTTATTTGGATGTTACAGAAGACCAGCTGGATAAATTACTGCGTCTTCAAAATGTTTTTTTAAGATTTATTTTCAACCTATGAAAGTATGATCATATAACTTCATACCAGAAGGCATTGAACTGGTTGAATTTTAAAAATAGACACCAAATTCACATAGTGTATCTATTGTATAATATCCTCAACTGTTCCGCCGCCCCTTCTTATCTCGTCGAAAATTATCAGCGTCTTTCCGATGATGGATTAGCGCTACGCTCAAACAGAGATTGTTTATTGGCCTTTTCACCGCGCCTCTTTTTCTACGTCATCCTTAAATGTTCATGCAGTAAAACTCTGGAATCAGTTACAAACCAATATAAGACTCGCTCCGTCCTTGGCATGCTTTAAGAAGCGACTGAAAAAATTCTTAATTTCTAGTCGGTAATATAATGTGTTTCATTCCTGATTTATCTTTTTCTTTCCTCTCTACCATGCCTACATTTTACTTTGATTGATGATATTTCACTTTATATGAAAAGGAATGTTCGGGTGATTGTCCGTCTTTGTGGGGCTTATTGGCATATGCTCACGTATGTGTTTATGGATTTCGTGGAGATGGATTTGAATGACTTATGCGACCATGCAACTTGCTTCATTTACTTTTGTCTGATTGGTTGAAAGAGATTGTCACTTGATAATAAGCCCGCCAGATTGTATTCGCTATAAAAGTGTTAAATAATAATAATATCAATTGTTTTTTCTCTTGCAGTAGATCTTTGATCTGATTTTTCTTTATTATTCCAGGCATTTTGATTGCCAACTATCCTTTTATTCTATAGGATAGCCGTGATAATGTTTATTTTTTTACAAGATTTATGGAAGGCAGGGTATAGCCGCCCCTAAAATCAGCGTCTTGAATTGACTACACATATAGTATAGTACATACGGCAGCGCCAGCCCTGCTGTCCAGCTATCTTACCAGGTTCCTTGGATGCTCCTGGCAGTTTCTCCGCTATCATTTTCTCATAATATGTTTATTTTCTTGCAAATTATCTCACTTGCTGTCAGTTAGGAGGGAGTTTCTTAAGGGAAGAATTTTCTGCCATTCTCTTTATTTACAGCCTTATCCAAAAATCTTGAGTTATACTCTATCGATGTCGGTTCTTCTTTTTCGCAAGCTGTAGGATTTTCTATTTTGGATATCGTTTTCTGAGAGTTCGTTCACTTATATGGTAGTTTGACATTCTCCGTCGTTGAGAATGCCAAACTACCATCTTACCACAAGATCTTAGAGGCTTTAGAATTAATTTAGTACCATGTTGATGATAAAAGAGTATTCAACTCAATAATCGCCGGAATAAAAACGCTACTTGCGGTTCATTGTTAAACAATCTAAACCTAGTATCACGCATCGATGTATTGGTACAAATACACTCGATCCAATCTTATACACACTGGAACCCTTTATTTAGTTCCGGGTTCTCTCGGGAATTGTATTCCAAATAAATGGTTGGAGGATAAGCATTGTACAAATTAATGGTTGGAGGATAAGCATTGTACAAATTAATGGTTGGAGGATAAGCATTGTACAAATTAATGGTTGGAGGATAACCATTGTACAAATTAATAGTTGGAGGATAAGCATTGTACAAATTAATGGTTGGAGGATAAGCATTGTACAAATTAATGGTTGGAGGATAACCATTGTACAAATTAATGGTTGGAGGATAAGCATTGTACAAATTAATGGTTGGAGGATAAGCATTGTACAAATTAATGGTTGGAGGATAACCATTGTACAAATTAATGGTTGGAGGATAAGGATTGTACAAATTAATGGTTGGAGGATAAGCATTGTACAAATTAATGGTTGGAGGATAAGCATTGTACAAATTAATGGTTGGAGGATAACCATTGTACAAATTAATGGTTGGAGGATAAGCATTGTACAAATTAATGGTTGGAGGATAAGCATTGTACAAATTAATGGTTGGAGGATAAGCATTGTACCAATTAATGGTTGGAGGATAAGCATTGTACAAATTAATGGTTGGAGGATAAGCATTGTACAAATTACAGTACGGGGAACGTCGTTATGAAGGTATAAATTATTTATTAAAATACTGTCAAAATTTTTCGTTTTTTTTTTAAACTATAAGAAAAGATGTTCTGATTATATTTTAAGAAATTTAATTTTGTTTAAATCCACAAGTAAAAAATATATTTATACTCAACTAGTTTTGAGTTATGTGACTCATCAAAAAGGATATTCGCTACTGACTCAAATATCATACTCAATAGATAAACAACCTAACATACATACATCAGAGTAGGTAGAGATGACCGAGTGCCAAACATGCCATACACCTTCTCATATCATTCATTTGATTCAACCACACTCTCCTTGGTCTTCATTTACCATGCTTTTCACTCAAATTTGTACTGTACAATTATTTATTTAGTTAGTCTTTTTTCATTCATTCCTTCTACATGCCCAAACCGTCTCAGTGTGCTCTTCTTCATATTTCTCAACACGTTAGCCCTAAGTTTATATTAATTCCTAATCACTTTTTTCCGTAGTCTTTCAAAAACCATTAAATACATAAAATAAGGTACGTTAACAAAAACAATAATTTCAATAGTATCTTAACCCTTCCTTCCCTGTGATGTGTAACTAATACACATTGCTTCAAAACACATTTATATCTCTAAAAATATAAAACATAGGTACTGGGTTCAGATTTCAAGTATTCCTCCGTAATACATTCACGCATTGAATGAAAAAAATAATATTAATAATAATAAGCACTTATCGGCGACATCAGATACATTTTGTGAAAATCAGGAATAAATTCACCAATACAATCAAACGTGTGCCAGTGTGTGACGTCGGTATATTCATTATAAAAAAACCGCTATGGGCTAGGAAGCGACACTATTCACGTCTCACTCTCACTCTACTTCGGTATATGGGAACGCAAGAAAAAGAATCTCAGTTCAGTAGATCGCGGGCTTTCGTTTGAGGTGGTCGCTTCGCCCGTTTTGTGAACGTCGGCCGATGTTTTTTTCATGTTTTCAGCAATTAAATTTCACATTTTATCACTTTTGACTTCAAATTTAATTTTTGTAATTTATTTTACTAAACACTTTTTATTCCACTTTTTTATAACGGTATAACCCTACCGGTTTCAAGGCTTTCACCTCATCTTCAGGGGAGCACAAACAAGACTAAATTCTGTTCAAACTGGCACCTATATACACGCTTCAACGGTTTGGGACATTCAGGTTAGAGACTGAGGGCTGAGGGAGGCATGGGACGATCTCGGCCAGCAGCGGAAAGATTTTGGGAATATATGTATTTACCAGATGTTCGGATCGATGTACTGACTTAGAAATTTCTAGGGCCTCTAATCTGTCCAATTTATTTCCGTTACTATTGATATGTAAGAATTTGGCATCATCGATAGAAAAAAGTATGGTTTTCACGGTGACAATGATTAGCCATTTCAGAATAAATTAGAGGGTTTGTTAAGGCGGATTTGTGTTCACGAAATCTCTTTTCAAAGGATCTTCCTGTCTTTCTTATGTAGAAATTATCACAGTCAGCATATAAAACTTTATACACACAACTGTTAAGTATTCCATTTTTGCCTTTCCCATTAAATAAGAGTTTCCGGAGATTAAAATTAGTGTAAAAAGCTGGCTTTATGTGACTTGGATTTTTTTTGGTTATTTCGTATGGTATGTTTTTTATAAAAAGAACTTTGCTCCATTTAATTAATTTAAGCGATTGGCAATGAATATTCTGATTTTTCCTATTTTAAATCGCTCATTTTTACATGTATATTGATGTGTATTGAATACACAGCACCGGAACGGACGGATTTAGCACAGGAAGGGAAAGGTTAACATAGATTTATTATCTCTCATCATTTGCCTTCCTATCACACGCCTTGCACTTCCATTGATACTTTTTATTTGACGAGTAACATGATAAAACATACTGTTATTTATAATTATTGTATAAAATATGCCATGTTTATATTTTTATTATTAAATGAAAGCAAATTGTACATATTCCCATGAATTTTCAGTGTTAAGGGAAAATTTACGATGCTTATATTTATTGACCGAATTAACGCCATGGCAATATCACCTTGTGATGGGGAAATGCCATTGACTGCTCACTTCAGATTTTATATCGCCATTGCCTTTGGTAATTTAAACAGTAGATAAATCTGAGTTCACACGCTCCGTACTTGACTGCCGAAACAAGTAGTAAGTACAGGCATACCCCCAAGTTACGCAACCAGTTATTCTAAAATATTCACAAATTAAAATAATGTACTACAATCAACAAATAACTTAATAAGAAAGGGTCAGCATGCTTATAATGTTATCAAATCTCTTAACAAGAAAAAAGTCAGCATACTTATAATGTTATCAAATAATGTTTATGTATGAATTAACGAATTGAAACAGAAACTTCTAAATATATACTTTTTTATATATTTCTGTGTTGCACTGCATGTGATGTTCTGCATTTGTTGTACTGCATTGAAATGCATCGTGATTGGAAAATGAAACTTCTAGGTAAGAAGTAAAGTATTTTATCAATTAGGTCACAAAGGTCTTCCACATAAGTTGTGCTAGAATTGTGAAAACTTTTTCCAGTCTGAACTTTTCCTATCGGAGTTATTTTTTTATTTAAAGCACACCGTTTCCCACGTTCGTTATATTTCGTTGTAAAGCACATAGTTTTACACTTTCGTTATGAAGGGCTTATTGCCACGGGGCAATCTCTTCAAACCAACCAGAGAGAGGTAAAAGATACCTGTAATGTATATCAGAGTTCCAACGAAAATTGAAACTGTAGCCCACGGTTAGACCACTGAAGTCATATACTATAATGATATTATACTTTCCTGGTTAAGGAAGATTATGGACGAGGGGCCAGTGGATGTCTTGATTGAAGCTGAGGGACGACCCTTTTATGTAGTGAGTAATACGCATGTTTTCCGACTACGGGGTTACGGGTTTGATTCCCGTTGGTACCCAATATATTTTAAAAAGAGTTTCGAAATGATTTTCACTTAAGGTATTTTTAACATATTTATGGTTGGCAGGAAGAGAGTGCCATATGGCAATAAACCAGCCAGATTTAGTGTATTTAACGAAAAAATTATACAGTACATTACAATTAGTTTATTGTATACAAGCTTTTGCACTTCAGAAGGCACAACTACTTCGAAACGCCGTAAATCACGTTAATTCCTTATCTAATACCGCTGCCATCGTTTTTTTTATCTTGACACTCAAATTGTTTGTTTTTTTTGTAATATATTGTTGGGATTGAGTGTTATATAAATTATCCATTTATTGTTATCGGCAGATCGAACTAAAAACTCCGATTGCATTACCAATGCAAAGTACGTGCATATGAAAGTATTAAAACAATCAGTAGGGATATTCTGCAACAGCTTTTTACTAGGCAGATTTTTAAAGTGCTTTTTTTGTTGTTTTATATTGCTTTAATATATATTTAATAATAACTTACTAACCAGCTATGGAAAAAAAAAATATAAAATATTATATAAGTGGTGCCAATTCTCCATATGAGAAAGATCTCTTCGGATCTACCCACGTGGGTAGGTGATTAGGAAACCTTACTGTATAAGAGAAAAACCCGCCCGGAAACGAATTCACCAGAAATCGAACTTGGAGCATTTACTTAAAAGTACCCGGTGGTAAGTAATGCACATAGCTTTGAAGAGCGTCGTCCTGTCGCACGATGCGCTAACAGTCCGGTACGCGACGACGCGACGGTACACGTGTATGAATGACAGAGACGACGCTCTACAAAGCCGAAGTTGGCCGACAGTCTCTTTCTTAGCCCGATGTGTATTTCTTACCGCCGGATACTGTATTTAGCTTGAATGCCAACCTTTAGATTACGACCTTCGAATATTATGAAAATAGGTCGAATTCCATTATGATGAAATTTATGGGACCATACAAAATATTTCTTAATACTAAATACGAGAAAAAAGACAGTTTTTTAAATATTGTTTTATTTCAGAATAAAAAGTACCAATAAATGATTTTTTTCTTTTGATGCGATATAATTTTTACCGCACTGAATATTTCTTAGCACAATTCCTAATTGCATTTTCAATACACGTAATTGTTGATAAATGTTTTCCGGGTCATCATTGCAACAAGATAGACATACTCGTTTTTTTTTCAATATATTCATAACTTCCGAAAATGATACCGTTATATCAGGTAGCGGAACTCCTTTTTTATTATCATCTTCTGTAATGCAATCTTACTGAACGTGTTATTGAAGCTATAACTTTGAAGCAAGCACAAAAACGTCATAATCTTGTGGCAGATCAAAATGTCAATATGTCCGGAGCGCCGTAAATTGAAATTCCGTAACTTGAGGTATGACTGAACTTGAGTTAATATGAAGTGGGGGCAATCGACCTGAGTAGGAAGTATTGTGACTCCGGCCAGGGTCGTTCCTCTCGCGGGATCTGCAGCAATACTTGCTAGTGATGGAATTAATCGAATTGACACATCGATTCGCTAATACAACCATGAAATACTTTTCAAAATAATCTGTACAATATTGATTATTTATTTGTTTATAAATAAACGGTACAAAACGAGTATCTTATAACAATAATAAAAACAAAAATACCCTTTGTGAGTGCTTGATGCATAAGAAAAGACGTAATATACTCGTATATGCTTAAAACAATTGCAAAAAAAAACAAATACAAATAATCGAACACAAAAACCAAATGTACAATTCATCGACAAAATACTAAGCGGTCCAAAGTCGGAAAACCTACACTGTACCGAACCGGGCGTCACACTTGACATCAATGAAAAAGGGGAGTACTGATGCGAACAAACAAAAAATTATATGAGTTTACCACAAACAAAAAAAACAACCAAAGGTCAAAATTTGTCCCCGCAACATCTCAATGTTTTAAGATGCCAGTGTATATTTTTAAAATAAAGATGAAAAAAAAATGAAAAAGTACATAATCTATTGACATCTAAATTACTAAAGAACCGTTTAACCATAATCTATTGACATCTAAATTACTAAAGAACCGTTTAAAAATGAAAAAGTACATAATCTATTGACATCTAAATTACTAAAGAATCGTTAAATGATCTTTAAAACCAAAACAAAATGTAAACTAAGCACTTTTATTCAATAAAAAAGCAAAGCAAGTGAAAATAGGTAAACCAATTTATTATAATATATTTTATTAATCCCGGTAAGTATAAATAAGTAAACAAATTAATTATGATATATTTTATTAATCCCGGTAAGTATAAATAAGTAAACAAATTAATAATGATATATTTTATTAATCCCGGTAAGTATAAATAAGTAAACCAATTAATTATGATATATTTTATTAATCCCGGTAAGCATAAAAAAGTAAACCAATTTATTATGATATATTTTATTAATCCCGGTAAGTATAAATAAGTAAACAAATTAATTATGATATATTTTATTAATCCCGGTAAGTATAAATAAGTAAACGAATTTATTATGATATATTTTATTAATCCCGGTAAGTATAAATAAGTGAACCAATTTATTATGATATATTTTATTAATCTCGGTAAGTATAAATAAGTAAACAACTTAATTATGATATATTTTATTAATCCCGGTAAGTATAAATAAGTAAACCAATTTATTAAAGCATATTTTATGAATTCGGGTAAGAACAACTTCTTTATTTTACTTATTTGATAACATATTATTATATTTATTGTTAAAACATTAACATTGTGGAAGTTTAAATACATTGTTATTTGTTTTATGTTATCAAACACTGTTTATACCACTTTATGTAACGGTATAGCTCTATTAGTTTCAAGGTTTTCACCTCATCATCAGGGGAGCACAAATATCAGTAAAATAAAAACGTCGAAAACTGTCTGGCTTACAGGTACACACCACCTAATCCATGCCTGACAAGGAAAATATTAAAAGTTTATTATGTCGATTGTTAGAATTGAACCGATTATTCCCGTCACTATTCATTGTACTCCTGAACCATTGATGCTGGTGTCAAAACACAGACGAATAATAACAAATTTAATTGGTGCTAGCGGTAACGCCAATGCTAGTATTCACACTTCCGATAGCGCAGTGTCCACCTTTGCACGTCAATCACTCTTCAATGTTAATTGCTCTCTTTTTTAAACTGCTATAATCTTTTGTATCGCTTCGGTAGCAATAACCGTAGCTAAACATTGTTATGATTTATAGCTATTTTAATGGACTGTTACTTATTAATAAAATATTTGCTTAAGAAACCAGATTAAGAAAATTTGCCAGGCAAGTTTATATTGCGTCTGAACTTTCTGATGTTATAGTAAACTTTGGTTGTTTATGATACAGTACAACTTGGTTACTTGCTATCTAGCAATCTCTTTCAACCAAAGTGAATCGGATTTAAGTGAATACTACATTTGAACCCGTTTAAAAATAATCTGAGTACCAATGGGAATCAAACTCGCAACTCACGGTTTGGAAGGCAGGCGTCTTAAAAACTAAGCCACTCAACCTATAACTATTTATTAATTAATTTGTATTGTTCCTTTCAAAATGTCCAAATTGGCACAGCGGATATGTTGAAGAGCGTGGCCAGAAAATAACATTGAATATACCTCCCAGTAATCGTTTCTTTGAGTTTAGAACTACAGGAATACCACAGAACTTGCAATTCTATATTGAACGCAATGGCTATTATGTACAAAGATATAACAATTATCACAAAAAAATAGCCCGTAAGTATTATTACCAATAGGAATCGAATTCGTAACCCCCGGGTTGAAAGAATGTCGTCTTCCTATGAGGTTGTAATGCATCAGGTAGAAATGGATTTCTTTATGTCGATATAATAAAACAGTGGCAATGTGTCCATATAACTTAACCTGAAAGTAACGCAAAAATTTTATGCAAATATAGACCCGAAAAGAATGGAGACAGGTTGTGCACCAATTTCACCAACTCACCATTGAGAACAAGATAAATAAAAAAAGGAACCCCTACGTTTGATGTATGAACCATAAAAAAGTTATAAAAGTATACCAATTTTTTTACAAAAAAAAAAAACTAAATAAACACAGTAAAACGGTCGTGATTTGTTTCATCGAAAAAAAAAAAACAAACACGGAAGTAATTTTCTTATTTCCAACGTAACAATATTTTTGTTTATGGAGTACATAAAATAACACGTTTTTACTATCACAGAGGTGCCACGATAAATAGGTTTTTACTGTTTTCGCAACACCATCGTACAAAAAGCAAAATACAATAATTTTTTTTATAGTTAAAATAATTTTTCGTGGAATCACTTTTTTTAATTAGCGTTTTCGAGCATTTTAAAACCAATTATTCTTTTACATTTCAAATTCGTCATATATAGAGGTGATGTTAAACCGTATTTTATGTAAATGTATACATATTATGAGTGTTTTAGTATTTAGGATAAATATATTAAATTTTTGTTTAACAAATGAGATTACTTCGTCATGAGTCTTGCCTAGTTAAGCGGTTTTAATATCCAAAAAATGATTTTTTTGTATTATTATATGAATGCATTAATATGCAAAAAAATCATACAGTCAAAATGGAATTCTACAACATTAAAATCACTTAATTTTTTTTAATTCATTTTAAATATTTTTTATTTCTGTTAAAATTCTTAAAAAATCGTTTTCTGTAAATATAGTAATAATAAAATGACAATTTATAATGAGCCGTCTTTTTGGAAGCAAAGTCTCCTCAAGGGTGCTTTATCTCGGTACTCAAACTCACTATTTTTAGTAGATTAATTTTTTTACAAAATAAGTATGATATATAAGTTAGCGTAAGGATACGAAGGTAGTGGTTGCGGTCAGCAGAAAAACATATTTGGTTAGAAAACCGAATAAAACTTACCAAGGGAAGACGGACTAAAAAGAAACCTTCGTAGATTTACAATATGTAATTGTTACAAATTTTTTTTCCTCGTTCTTGCTGACAGTTAACCTGAGGTGGTATATGTGGGTTTACTTTCTATTTTGTTTTCTGCCATACGTTTTTGTTTGGGATGGAAGCGGGGGTGTGGGATGGAAGCCCCCTGATGCCCTTGCGGTCGGGCTTGCCCTACATTGGTGGGGTGTATCTCGGCCGTGGGAATGTTTGTGGGATGAGCCCGGACCTTTTGGTGTACTCTCTCTTGAATGTGTTTTTTTCTTTTTTTGTCATCTATTATATTTATTTTCTGTGTTTATTTTTTTGTATATATTCCTGTTTCTACGTGTTGAAGGGTGTGGGCTGAAAAACATCTGGTGCCTCCGTGGCTGGGTTCGCCCTATATTGGTGGGGTGTATTTTGGCCGAGGGGATGCTATTAGATGAGCCCAGACCTTTTGATAGCTTCTGCGTCTGATGTATTGTCTGCAATTTATGTGTTTTTAGAAATGTTATTTAGGTGTGATCTTGTACATACTATGTTGCTGTCAATAAACCTAATATTTATTTATTTATTTATTCATTAAAATTTTGATAAGAACTCCCAAAAAGGGTAGTCTTCAAGTGTATCCTAAAGCTACATGCGTCACTCGTATATCTAATATAAAAAGTAGACCATTTCACGCCACAGAACGAGCAACGGCTAAAAAATCTTCATAATACCCAGATTTTGTAAAACGATTTATCTCGATTTGCCTTATGTGCGGCGATATTTACGACCGACGGCCGCGAGGTGTTGCGAGGTCCGATGCCGTTGAACTTGAAAGTGTAAGAGTTGATACATTTAACATTAGATTGGATATGTATTTTCTATGAAAATAAAAAACAGTGTTTCATGGCTCATTGCAGTGACTGTTTCGTTTATTTACGACGTGTCAAATTAAGTCCGAACATACTCATATGGGACGGACTTAATTTGAAGGAAGGTTGCAGTTGAGGTGTTCAACTTCAAAAAGGTCCATATCCATCGAAATTAGTTAAGAGAAAACGAGTTCTGAAGTTTGTTGACTTTTTTAACGTAATTTATTTATCAAATACATAATTATCTTCTGAATTTATAGTTATAGTTGAACAACAATTTTTGCGACAATTTTTTTTTTTTTTTTTTTTTACCTGGCGAGTTTATTGCCATGTGGCAATCTCTTCCAACCAACCAGAAATATGTTTTTATAGTCCCTAAGTGTTAACCAGACTGGAATCCTATTAAAAAAAATCTGGATTCCAGCGGGGATCGAACCCGCAACCTCCGGATCGGCAGACAAGTGTCTTACCACCAGGCTACGGAGGTCGTCTTCTTCCATATCTTCCGAAATTAACTGTTTTGTACACTTATTATTTAAAGTATGAATTACGAGAAATATGAATGTGAATGAGACGACAGCTGTGTGCATGGATATAAATGCATGGTGATCTATCCTCTTTACTTATGTGGCGTGATGGTTTATATTTATTTAATGTCATTCCTTACACAATGTACCTTACATTATTTAAAAAATACAAACAGTTAGTGATTTATTAATTACAAAAAGAAATAATCTAAAGTAAAAAAAGACACATGAACATATTTATTAATTTAACAATTTTATTGCTAATACCACCTAGCGGGCTTATTACCAGGCAGCAATCTCTTCCAACCGATTCCTTCCTTCCGTGGTTGCAGTCCTAAGACTGGTTTGCAGCAATTTGAACTCTTCTCCTCCATTCCCCCCTGTCCTGTGCGGCTCTTTTTAAGTCTGTATATGTTGAGCAGCGCATGTCCGCCAACAGGTCCTCCAGGTACTCTCGGCGTGGGCGTCCCCTAGAGTTTGTCCCCTCGGTCATACCCTCCATTATGGCATGCAAGAGGCCCTCTTGTCGTATTATATGACCGATCCATCTTGCACGCCTTTCGGACAGGATCCTGAGCAGGCGCCTTCCTCCTTCGATTCGTTGGAGAACCTCTTCATTTGTGATGCGGTCTCTCCAGGAAATTCCTAATAGCCTTCTATAGGACCACATCTCAAAAGCATCTAGTCTTCGTCTATCTCTTTCGGATAGGCACCATGTCTCGCTCACCAACCGATTAGATAAAAGTAAATGAAGCAAGTTAGATGGTCGCATAAATCATTCAAATGACTAACCATCCTCAAGAAATCCATGAACACATACGTGAGCATATGCCCACGAACCCCACAAAGACAGACAATCACCCGAACATTCCTTTTCACATAAAGTGAGATATCATCAATAAAAGGTAAAAGACACATAATAAACAATTCAAATAACACATAAGTGAGCAGATAAAAATTATAAGTGAGCAAGTAAGTATACAGTTAAAAATTATAAGTGAGCAAGTAAGTAAATAGTTAAAAATTATTTCAATACGTACTCAGTTGATAACACGATACGGGATCATCTCAAGATAGGCCACCCGCATCTCACCGTACCGAGCGCCACTCTTGACATTTACGCGGAAAGAAATACGAGTATATGGTACAAATTCAACTTGTTATACTCGTAAATTCCACAGTCATCCTTCTTTTATACTTTAATAAACTGGTAAAATATATCGGCAATCTCAACAAATTGTTTCCTAAAAGATATACTTGTATAGGGGAATTTCGGTATTATAATTAGATATACTTAGTTTACAATGAAGAACAGCCCACTATCAAAACGATTTTTTCATAAAAAATATTTTTTAACTAAACAAATTTATAACATTTTGAGAGACGAAAAGAAGATAAGTGAAGAGTGTCTTAATGAGGAGAGTATACATAATGAGATGTGTGGATGAGGCAAAAGTGATAGAAGTATACCTAGATCGGAACATGGTTGATGATGATGATACATACATACCATCATGCCATTTTTATTGGGATGGACAGAGAGAGCAGAGTGCTAAATTTTCCAATTTCGACATACAGGTATTGTATTTCACATACATATACCTTTTCATACAACTCGTATGATTTCTATGACATTACATTTTCTTCTTTTAGAGTATTACTTCCTTGATCCGACCACATAGCCTTGATTTTCTTCTACCACGCTTTCTACTCTCTTTTGCCCTTTTATATTAGTTTTTTCATTTCGTTCCACGTGCTTAAACCTTCTCAGAATGTTCTTGTTCTTCGTACTCAAAACATTCTTCCATAATCACTTCATTCTTAATTATGTAATTTATTGACTTCTCATCTATTCTTCTTAGTGCAAGCATTTATTCGGTTCGCGGTCTTTATCTACCACGACTCCATTGATATTTGATGCTATATATATATATTTTTTTTTATTAACCTTCTTTTGTACATTCATTCTTCGTGCCCAAACCATCACAGATCGCACTTCTTCATTGTACTCATCACATGAGCCTTAAGTTTGAATTCATCCCTTATAACTTCATTCCGTATTCTGTCATACATTGTAACTCCATGCATTCTTCTCAGTGTACGCATTGCTACAGCTTTTATTCGGCTCCTTTTGATATTTTTCCACGTCCACGGTTCACACCCATACATCGAACTTGGTACTTACTATTGTTGACTATCATGATGACGAAAGTAATTATTTCTCCTTTTGGATAGTCGGTAAACCGCTTGTCTCCCAACCCAGAGATTGCGGGTTCGGTTCTCGTTGGAACCCATTTTTTTAAAAGGATTCCAGTTTGGTTTTCATTCAACACCTGTTTAATTCATTTCTGTTTGTTTGCAAGTAATTGCCATGTGACAATACGCCTGAAACGTTGTACTATATACAACAAAATAGTAATACAATATAATTCCTTTTTTACAGGTTTCACACAGAATACAAAAAAAAAACATAATTGATATTAGACTTGGTCCCATTTGCAACTAAACCTCTCGATTGGGTGTTCTCGTTAAATTGTTATTTTTTTTGTTGTGGTTGTGAAATAAGCAAAAAGATTTATGGACACATTTATGAAAGGCCGTGGAGTAATGTTTCAATTATTTTTTGCCTTGTGGCATGATGAAAATAGCAAATTTACATAGATAAAGCTAAACTTATCAACATTGCAATATTTTTTGTAATTTTAAGTTTGTTAATTAATTATATCGTGCTGTTAAGCTATATGATACACATATATACTATACGCATCAGCATATGTTTATTTATAAAATAAGGTTTTAAATATATGCTAACCTAGATTTTTGGAATACTAAATCTGACTCAAGACGTCAAGAAAAGATAATAAATCCATCAAAACATTCGGTACGGTTTAACTTAGTGTTACTAAAGTGAGATAACAAGACAAAATTATCGCAGTAGAGTGTGTCCCAATACAGCGAAATTATTGCAGTAGATTGTGTCCCATCACAGCAAAATTATCGCAGTAGAGTGTGCCCCAACACAGCGAAATTATTGCAGTAGAGTGTGTCCCAACACAGCAAAATTATCGCAGTAGAGTGTGCCCTAACATAGCGAAATTATCGCAGTAGAGTGTGCCCCAACACAGCGAAATTATCGCAGTAGAGTGTGTCTCAACACAGCGAAATTATTGCAGTAGAGTGTGTCCCAACACAGCGAAATTATCGCAGTAGAGTGTGTCCCAACACAGTGAAATTATCGCAGTAGAGTGTGTCCCAACACAGCGAAATTATCGCAGTAGAGTTTGTCCCAACACAGCGAAATTATCGCAGTAAAGTGTGTCCCAAAATATTAGTTTACTGGAAATACAATAAATGAAAGGCAACAAACCCAGATTCATAAAAATTGTGTGTTCACATTAAATAACTTGTTGTTTTTTTTTTCATTATTTATGTATATATAAAATATCATGTCATGCATAAATATTTATAAACAAATAAAAATGAAATTTTGCTGATCAGTAAACAAATGCCACTACCAGGAAGATTTTTGATTGTATATGATATGAGGCAGTTATAGTGGAGTAATCAGAGAGGCTAACAAGTAAGCATTTTTTAACTATACGCGTTTAATTGTGAGCGAAGCTTAAGAATATTTGTAATATATTAAAAAATATTCTCACGCACCGATATTTTTTCGCAATATGCAATAATAGTGTACCAGGGGCTGGGCGCAGATCCGGGCGGCCCACAGAGTCAACTTATCAACTTTTTATGAGGCCCGGCCCGATTAAAAAGATCCTCGGGGACAATATATTTTAATTATTCCACACTCGTAAAGTTCCGCGAGGAACTGGGCCGAGGGAATAATTCATCCGTTATTGGGCATTACACGGCCTTTTAATCACGACAGAAACTATTAAAAAAGAGGAATTAACATACAAATCAATTCCTGTTGGCGTTTTGGGGACTTTCGGAAAATTAATGTAACAATTAAGAAAACAATTTTTCCTTGAAGAGAGAAATGGTGCGGGTTTTTAAACCGATTTAAATCAAAACCAGTTAACCAGTTATTTGGAAAATTTCAAATGAATCTAAAAAACCAGCTACGTTTATTCGGTTGACCACGTGTACAAGTAAAACTAATAATGCAATTAGTCACATTATTTTGGTTACGTTTTGTGCAGTGCTTGGGCATTGCTCTTAAAAGAACTATTACAATATACGAGTATACTCGTATATACTCAGTAACAGTGACTGACTGCAACTTCGGAGATATAACGCGGGCAATTTAGCGAAAGAAACGCAACCAACTATACCATCTATTCTAATTTCCTGAAAACGTAAGAAACTGATTCCTGGGAGTTAAACAAAAAAGTTCAAATTATTTGGTTTATCTGGGAATCGAGCGCCTTACCTTGAAAAATGACTAAATTTAGTTTAATAATCTAGCCCCGAGATTGCCAACAAGCTTTTTTTTTAAATTTCATAACGCAAGTGTATTAATTGCGAAAACTAATAGAGAGGAATGATAATATACGAGGCATATCCAGAAAGTAAGTGTATTGAATTTTTGTAGGTTACAATTTTTTTTATTTAAACAAAAAATTACGTGGTTACCGTAGTACATATGTAAGCTATTTTTCGACATAGTCGCCATTCCTCTCAATGCAGGTGGTGAAGCGGGGTATCAACTTTTTGATGCCTTCCTCGAAGTAGTTTCCCGCCAACCCCTCCGTCCACTTCTCCACCTCCTCCTTTACCTCCTCGTCGGTTGAAAACCTTTTTCCACCCATGTGCAGCTTCAGGGAGGTAAAGAGATAGTCTTCTGAAGGTGCTAGGTCAGAAGAATGCGCGGGATGGTTCAGGACATCCCATTTAAACGAGGCGAGCAGTTCCTTCGTGGCGTTGGCCATGTGTGGTCTGGCATTGTCATGCAGCAGGCAGACTCCCTTTGTCAGCATGCCTCTCCTCTTGTTCTGAATCGCCCTCCGTATTTTTTTTAAGGTCTCACAGTATCTTGCAGAGTTGATGGTCTCCCCTTGAGGCATATATTCAATTAAAATTATGCCTTGAATGTCCCGAAACACGGATGCCATGATTTTCTTGGCTGAAATTGTGGTTTTGAACTTTTTGGCGGAGGGTGAAGAGGTGTGACGTGACCGTTTTTAAACTCGCGACACCACTTGTACACACTCGTACGATTCATAGCTTTATCACCATTTGCAGTTTTCACCTCATTTTAAACCTCAACCGGAGGTTTTCCCTTCCAAACGAGATAACGGATGACGCCGCGTATTTCGCACTTGGCGGGAGATTGGATTGACATTTTTCACGAAACGTGTTGTCGCGTCGACACTTCTAAACATACTGACCTCGAACCGGTCTCGTTGAGGAGGGGAAGGGTCAGGCTACACGGAAGTGTAGCCAACATGTCAAAAATAAAATCCATCCGGTCGTGAGAGCCTCAGTACACTTACTTTCTGGATACGCATAGTATACAAAAGTTAATGTTTCTTCTAAAAAATATATTAATTTACATTTTTTTGCATAACCGGTTTCGTGGGTGTAAATATAACCGAAAATGGGTTTGTCGTATTAGGCGGTAAATTAGAAGCCCTGGGTGGATAAATTGTCTATAAATGTTTCACCTAGCAATTTTTTCTTCTTCTTTGAGGTCTCAAAATATACAATAGTACCGAATATATGGATCAAATTCAGTGGCCATCACGGTATTCTGATCCAGATTACGCAGCCTTCCTTTTCAGTCTCCTCTCCTATCTTCAACATTCTGTCTCCAGACTCCAGCTCTGGTCCCGTTCCACGCTCCGGCTGGCTCCTTGCCGTTGACAATAACGAGCTCGTTTTGCATTTTTATGAGATTTTCCAAAATGCCCGTGAAAAGTATTTCCAGTCGCATTGTGCCTGCTGGAATGATGGGGCCTCCGAATGGTTCTGATGGCTGCGAATCGTCGAAATCTCTCCCTTTTTTTTGTATATTTCATCGAAATCTGCCCCATATTTATATTTTATTTTCTTCAGAATACAATAAAATTCTGATTTATCGGAAGTGTCTCTGACAAGTTCGATAAATAAAAATAAAGAATTGTATTTTTTTTGTTCCTTTATGAAAAATTGCTATAAAAATGGTTCAAGTATGCTGAGCCGTTAAGGTCAAAGGTATTAACCTAAATTCTTTGTATTCTTCCTTACATATTTTAGTATCCTTGATTTTGCACTATATTTCACTTTCATTGTATATATTTATAATACAGCCCTGCGAATTTATTGCCACGCGCCAAATTTTGGCTAATCAACCAGAAAGATGTTTTTGTGTTAATTTTATTCGCCACACAAGAGTGTCTTTTAGATGACATGAAAATAAAAGCACATAAGACAAGTTTATTTAAATACGTCAAATTATTGACAGATTTAATAAAAAAATATGATAACAATTTTATCAACAAAACATTAGTAATAATAAAAAACGCCTTACTTGAATAAATGTTTTATTTATCATATAAATTATCTATGCATGTTATAAAATATTGCTGAAGTTCACGAGACTTGAAGTAAAAATCGAACACGAACCTTTTTTTTAAACTGGAATAAAATCCATCATCGCCGGATTGAAAGACATGCGTTTTTTTCCAAGAATAAACTATTTCCCTTGCATTCGATGAAAAATAGCGGATTTGCGTAAATGTACCGTATACTTTTTATGATATTTTTTTAATTCTGATATTTTTAAACTTAAACGCGAAAACGTTTCTTAAAATAATAGATCTTTGCATCAGATTTAAAAGTGAATTTTGTCAATCAAGCTAAAATTCAATTTTGTTTTTTTTAACTCAGCGGTTCTTAATCTTTTTGGACCTGTTTTTTCAAACTATCAATAATTTTCGATATTTTGGGTTAGTTTTGAACATTTTAGAACCATGTTATATCAACTTTTTTGGATGTATTTAAATTATTTTAGAATCTCGAGAGAATTTCTAATGTTCGAAGTATTTTCAAACATTTTCTGGTGTATTCTAGTTTCTTATATTTGATTCTTTCGAGAATTTCCGATGTTGTGAGGATTTTTTAAACCGTTTCAATATTTTTAAAAGTATATTCTACTATTTTGATATGAATTTTTTTAAATAAACATGTGAAAAATATCTGGTGCTGGTAATTTTTCAGATTTTTAATACAAGATTGAGATATTTGTTCCATATTTTTTATATCAGGAATAAATGTTAGATGATTTTTTTTTCATTTGCACTCGTCGTGGTAACTGCCATAGATTGTATGTCAAAAAAATTACGTTGATGAGCAAATGGTTGTATGTCAACATAACTCACAAAAATACAACTTAAAATAGTAAAAACTATTAGTATTAATCCGGATTACAATCAATCATGATATTATTTAGTTTATAAAAGCAGCCGAGAAGATGGGGACAAATGGGAATGTTTTTTTGCCTCTCCTGTAAAGTTTGATATGTTTGACGTGCAACTTATAGCAGTTACCACGACGTGCGTGCAACTTATAGCAGTTACCACGATGTGCGTGCAACTTATAGCAGTTACCACGACGTGCAACTTATAGCAATTACCACGACGATATGTTAGTAGTTAGTTCAATTTATTTTAATCACTATTCCTCGAATATTTATATGTATGATACGAGTGCATAATCACTCATCGTATATTTATTACAAGATCAGCTAGGCAAACGACTGTTCAGTTAAATAGTCAATCACATGTAAACAACGATTATTTATTTGTTTATTTTGAAACTTTATCGTAAAATATACAAATGGTGACTTAAGCATCAAACAGCAATCTTTTCAGAGTAACATTTCCTTCTCTTTAGATTAGTGTTAATTGATGGATGAAAGGTCACAAAGAAATTTAGATTAGTGTTAATTGATGGGTGAAAAGTTACAAAGAAATTTAGATTAGTGTTAATTGATGGGTGAAAGGTTACAAAGAAATTTAGATTAGTGTTAATTGATGGGTGAAAGGTTACAAAGAAACCTAGATTAGTGTTAATTGATGGGTGAAAGGTTACAAAGAAATTTTATAAAATAAAAAACCTTAAACTCATTAAAAAATAAATGAAAAAAAATCAGAAAAAAAAATTAATAAACGTCACCAAAACACTGGTTAATGTCAAAAAATATGATATTTATACTGGTGCATATTTCGTTATTGAAGAGAATTGTATTTTTTAAATCGCTGTTTGAAGTAAGCCAATAAGGGTGAAAATTTTACGGTAGCCGCTAAGGGTCTATTGGTATGAACAGTAAAAAATGACATGATGAATAAGTAGTGATGAATTCAAAATGCCGGAAGACAGTTACTTCTAAAGCATAGTGCCATGACCAAAAAACGTTGAACATTTTCCGCAAGATATTGAGGGGTGATTTAATGATTGTACTTAAAATAAACACAAAATTGTGATGAAGAAGATCACTCTGAGATGATCTGAAGAAAAACTAACAAAACGAACAAACAGTGCAAATGTGAGAGGAAGGCGTGGTGAAGAAAGACCAACGAAAGTATGTGTGGAGATAACGCATGCTATTTTGAAAGAAATAAATGCAAAAGTCAAAGAAATCGTAGAAACTGCATGAAAAGATGTATGGATGTATAGTATAAGAGACGTAATATGGGTGCCGCAATAGGAAATTCTGGCGTTTTATCCTCTCTGCCTACCCTAATAGAGAGACAGAGTGATAGTATACATTATGTTGAAAACTTAAATATAAGAATTGTTCAATGAATATATTTTCAACACCAAACAAAATATTTAAGTAACTAACTATCTCTTTGAAATATACGAGTAATAAATTTTACTGTTTTATATTATTTTGTCCGTCCATCACAGTTCCGTTGTATACAGAACAATATAGCGGTTGCATTGTCATGTGGCAATTTCTTTCAACTAATCAAAAACATGTTAAACGGCCTAAAGTAAAAAAAAAAACTAAATTAGATCCCTTATTCTGACTTCCATCGCGAATCAAGCCTAAAACGCCAGGAATTGATTTTAAACGTTGTAACAACTTAGTCATAGGGGTTTCATATAATCGTTTTATATTTCCTTAAAAGTGACTTGATATATTCGTAAGGGTGTTATTTTTCTTTGAACACGTACTTATTTCTTGTATATAGAAACAGAGGGGTAGACTTGCGGCGCTGTTTTTAATACAGGAAGTGTTGAAGGGATCAATTTATGTTTCCCCACATCTCAGTCCTTAAGGAAAAAAACGACCTTCAACGAGACTGGCTAAAAAAACTGCTAACCTTTCGTGTATTTTAACTTCCGATGTCGCTTTTTGTAAATTTCTCAGAATTTTGTTACATTTTAAAGAACTCTGTTTATTGATTACCTCTGTAACAAAATTGATAATAATAAAAATAAAAGGACAATTTATACAAACTCTCCTCAATGGCGCTGTAACTGAAAATGCAATTCCACTCATGAATTTTGAAAAGATCTCCCAAAAAGGATTGTATTTAAGTGCTTCCTATCAAAATGTCTGGGCTTATCTCATACATAACACCCCCCTCCCCCTAGTCGAGATCCCCACACCCTTTTATTATAGTAGTATCTTGTCTAATTGCTGCAGTCACCATCTTCATTTCCTTACACTCAACTTTCAAATATTATTTTTTAAATCTGTCAATAATAGTGGATTCGAATCCCGAGCTAGAGCGCCCTTCAGGAGAATGCTCTCTAAACGTCTCTATATAAATTATATTTTTATTATTATTCTACCTCATCCATACATTTGCATCAATTAAGATATTTTAAAAATAAGTATATATATAGTATTCACCAGAATATCACAACAATATTTAGAAATAGCTACTAACTTTGTGCTCTTCTTTATTAATTGATACCTAGTATAAACGAAACATTAAGGACAATACTTTGCCTCTGGAGTTGAGTAACCCTGCATCAACATGTATGAAGGTTTCAATTCTGCAAAGCAACTTGCATCTCGATCTAAAAGTGAGCCCATGCGTTTTCTATATCTCAAGATCTATCCATAAAATTCTCAATAAATCCAATTTTTATTCTATGTAAGCGTTATTCCACTAAACACAAATCTGAGTTCTTTACATCTATAAAATAAGTCTTCGGCAATTACGTAAGTCTGCTTGGTGAAGTTTTGTAATATTTTGTGGTATACATACATAACATATATTGAACTTAAATATACACATAATTATTAAATAATTTTAAAACAATGACCGTAATTTATTATTACTACTGCTTTTTGTATCTTCATGTTAGTTTAAGATAAAGTTTTGTATTATTTGTCAATAATTTTAAGTACTTGTATAACCTGTCACATGTTCATTTGTATATAAAGACACTTTTGTGTCGTTAATTAAATAAACTCTTAAAATACACCTCGTCATGTACATATAATCTCATATTGAAACGGCCTTTCACTCTTCTCCATTTTAGAATTTGATTAATTTAGTCCTTCCATATTTTTCTAGATGTTCCCAAACATCTACATAGTATACTACTATTGTAGTATACTCATAGGTACTCGAAGATTTTTTCGTAAGTATTTCATCAAAGTTTACAGCTCATCCTTGAAAAGCAATTAATTTTATTTTCAGCATCATTATTCTCAATTAGCCATCATGAATGTCACATTAGCCAGCATTTATGGGATGAAGGGGGAGTCGATCTTGTTTTATGGACAAACGAGTGAACGCTTTTGTTCCTAGTAGCAGATATATTTATATCCGGAGACCGTACGATTAGGTCTAATTAAAAGAATATTATTTTTATGGAGACGTGTCAGCATAATGCGTCCATTGTGAAAGCGGTTTGGCCACCTGCCATAATGGCCACGGCAACTGCTGTCCCTGTTGTAGAGAAGACGAAAACAGTTATCATTAAATAGCGGCGTGATTGGAGATCAGAGATAGCCGTTGCTGATTTCCTATCAATAGAAGAGCGTTTTATTTATTACACTATGTGATAACCCTCTATACTCATTTGATCATTTCTAATACTTTTCTTCATCGCGTGTTAAATAATAAATTGATTGTTCCAAATCGATCCCATAGGGTGGGTTATTTTTATTTATTTATTTATTTATTATTAGACATGACAAGAAATATACACAATTTGAGAAAAAACAACAGGTAATTTGATTTGGACATATAATTTTAATGGATCTGGGTTTGTTGCCTTTCATTTGTCATATCCCCAGTAAACTAGGCTTTTGCCTGTATCTCACTGAGGATATTTAGCATGAAAAAATAAATCGATACTTCTTTCCGATTTTTGATAACACAAAAAAACCCCGTTGCACGCTCTCATCAACCTGACAAACAGTGACACTCAACTACAACTGGAAACATCTTGCGAAACTCAACTCCTCACACATTATCACTCCAGAAAGACCAAAAATATTCATCCCACAATATACCGCACACAATCATAAGAATAAAAATCAAAACAAATTCAAAACAAAAAAAAAAGAAGAAAAACACACAGAAACACAAATACAAAAACATCCAAAATTAAAACAACAAGAAGAGACAGACCCACACTCACGAGCTCACATAAATCCTTTCTACTCGTCATTCATCCTGAAAGCCCAAGTACTCAAAATCCTGTCGCAATAACAACCACGCTCCGATCGACTGTCTAAATGGTTTTCCTACCTTTACTTTTATTGAAGTCGGCACGCCATTGTATGTAATGGGAGCCAAATAAGCATATTGCCTTTGGGCAAAAGAGGTTTTAACTCTAGGGATGGTGAACATTTCATTAGTTGCCATGCGTGTCATGTGTGTCTGCTGAGTTTGCATCTTCCCCTCCTCTCGATGGTAGTGCCAGAGAATGGATTTGAGATGTAAATTGGCTATGTTCAGGACCTGATACTCTCTAAAAAGCTCCGCCGTGGGATACCGAGCAGGAAGTTTATTGATTATTTTCACAATCAATTTTTGGGAAACCTGTAATATGTGTTTTTGGGTTAAGGTGCATCCCCCCCAAACTGATATACCGTAAGAAAGTGCTGACTGACATAAGGCGAAGTATATACTTTTAAGAATATTTTCACTGAGCACATTTCGAATCATACGGAATATGTATCCTAGTTTTCTGATTTTTGCGCTCAAAGTGTTAATATGGACCTCCCAACGAAGGAACTGGTCAACATAAACTCCAAGGTACTTTATACTATCAACCCTTTCCAAGGAAACAAAACTACAGTCAGACATGGGTGAACAAGTGTGTAGTGTTATGTATTTATTTGTAGGTGCTTGAGTTCTTGTAGATATGCTAAATGTGATGTATTTAGTTTTCTGTGAATTTAGAGTCAGTAAATTTGAGTCCATCCATCCTTTAACTACACGCAATTCTTCGTTAGCCTTTAAGAATACATCATCCCATGTTCGGCCCTCGAATAGAAGAACCGTGTCGTCCGCAAAAGTAATAATCTTACCCCTGAGAGAAAGATTACACAACTGATTGACATATATCAGGAACAATATAGGTCCCAGAACACTACCTTGAGGTACTCCGAATCTTACAAAAAGAGGCTCACCAAATACACTATCACCCAATTTGACTCTCTGAGTTCTATCAGACAAGTGAGAAGAGAACCAACTAGAAGAGCGCCCACATATGCCCACCTCCATCAATCTGGTAAGTAATATTCGGTGAGACACTGTATCAAAAGCCTTTGCAAGGTCCAAAAAAACTGCCAAACATGCCTTCTTATTATCCAAAGTGGTGGTAACGCTGTTTACTAGACTAAGCAAAGCAGTTTCAGTTCCCACATTCCTTTGGAACCCAAACTGATTAGGAGAGATAATGTTGTGCATATTGAAAAATTTCATCAGTCGGTCCTTCACTATTTTCTCAATAATTTTTGAAAGAATGCTCAGCAGAGATATGGGTCTATAATTTTTTACGATTAAGCTTTTGCCCTTGTTAGTAATACGGCGTGTGATGGTCTACTTGTTAGTGTTAGATATATGAGTGGCATGTGCAGCTTTAGGAAACACTTAAAGATAACCCTTTCAGGGAGGTCTTATCAAAATTTATAATTTTATATGAAAACTACACACATAAGAAATAATCTAACCTAATGGCGGCAGTCACTACCTTCCTATCCTTACGCTCAACTTAGTTATATATTGATTTTGTAATATTTTTAATTCGTCAATAATAATTGGTTCGAATCACGAGTTAGAGCGACCTTGAGGGTTTGTTCTCTAGATGGCGCTTAATATTTTTTTCTTTTATTATTATTAATATGATAATTACATTTATTGACACATTTGGGGATATCGGACCTTTAACATATTATTCAATGATTCAAGATATATAATAAACGTTCGTTATATTATTTTTTTTACTGAATTTGCCATCTTTCTGGTTTTACGAACTTATATTTTGATATTGACATTTGTTTTCAGAGTTGAAGACGACAAAGCGAAGCGTTGTACGAAGAATAGAAAATAATATTTTTTATTCATAGGGAAGGATTGTTAATATTCATAGGGGGTGAATGTCAATAATTTGTTTATATATTAATTTTTAAGGGTCGCACCCTTTACAATGGCTGATTTTGTGTAATTTTATAAATTGCACAAAAAAACTTAATTTTGTATAATTCATATATTATAACATAACCATTTTTTATTTAATGGAGAGAGATTTTCTTGTATTAAATTTCACATATGTTAACCATTTCCTTATCCTAAAAAAATTATACAAATCGTTAACGAATGGAAAAAAAGCAATGCATAAAATCAACTTTTCATAGGAGCTAAAAAGTTTCACTTCTACCGCGCGAAAGCGTCTCACGGATCTGTTTTTCAACGTGTAATAGGTATACAAAATAAATTCAATTTTATATTTTTTTAGGTATTTATTTATGACATATTATATTTAATAAAAAAATCGATATTTGAGGGCATAAGGACCGATTAATTACACATACGGCCGGCGAGCCCTTACCAAATACCGGTTTTGACATACGGCCCAAAAAGGTTATCCACCCATGGTATAAGCTATGTGTCTATCGAAGGATAGCTTACTATCAAGAAAACCACTTACAAATTTGATGCTTTATTTTGATAAAAAAACATTTACACCCATGACTCATATCCTTATCTAGAATATATTATGACACCGTAAAAAATGATTCACCGTCGTCTCCATATAAAAAGTATTAGAATTATCGTAGTAGAGTGTGTCCCAACACAGCGAAATTATCGCAGTAGAGTGTGTCCCAACACAGTGAAATTATCGCAGTAGAGTGTGTCCCAACACAGCGAAATTATCGCAGTAGAGTGTGTCCCAACACAGCGAAATTATCGCAGTAGAGTTTGTCCCAACACAGCGAAATTATCGCAGTAGAGTGTGCCCCAACACAGCGAAATTATCGTAGTAGAGTGTGTCCCAACACAGCGAAATTATCGCAGTAGAGTGTGTCCCAACACAGCGAAATTATCGCAGTAGAGTGTGTCCCAACACAGTGAAATTATCGCAGTAGAGTGTGTCCCAAAATATTAGTTTACTGGAAATACAATAAATGAAAGGCAACAAACCCAGATTCATAAAAATTGTGTGTTCACATTAAATAACTTGTTTTTTTTTTCATAAATATTTATAAACAAATAAAAATGAAATTTTGCTGATCAGTAAACTAATGCGACTACCAGGAAGATTTTTGATTGTATATGATATGATGCAGTTATATTGGAGTAATCAGAGAGGCTAACAAGTAAGCATTTTTTAACTATACGCGTTTAATTGTGAGCGAAGCTTAAGAATATTTGTAATATATTAAAAAATATTCTCACGTACCGATATTTTTTCGCAATATGCAATAATTTAGAACGTGTACAAAACAAATTTCTAAGATTCATAAACTTTAAACTTGGAATACCGCATGAAGAAAGAAATTATCCCAACTTATTAAATGCAGTGAAACTCTTGAAGCTGTGTGACAGAAGAATAACAGCCGATATAGTACTGCTATACAAAATCATTCACTCAGTGATTGATGCATCTCACTTACTCGCAAGTATTTCATTTCGTATCCCCACTAGATCCACAAGACAGCTCAATCCCTTTTATACCGAAAATTGTTATACTAACTATAAAATCAACTCCTCTATAATTCGTATGCAAAGACTTGGAAACGAGTTTTGCAACAATTTAGATATTTTTAATATAAGTATATATAGTATTCGCCAGAATATTACAACAATATTTAGAAATAGCTACTAACTTTGTGCTCTCCTTTATTAATATAAATAACGTAATACAAACCAAATATTATGGACAATATTTTGCCTCTGGAGTTGAGTAACCCTGCATCAACATATGTGAACCTTTTAATTCTGCAAAGCAACTTGCATCTCGTTCCACTAATGAGGCCATGTGTTTTCTATATCTCAATATATATCCATAAAATTCCCCCAAAATTATCAAAGGTTATTAAATAATTTTAAAACGATGACTTTAATTTATTCTACTGCTTTTTGTATCTTCATATTAGTTTAAGATAAAGTTGTATTATTTGTCAATAATTTTAAGTACTTGTATAACCTGTCACATGTTCATTTGTGTATAAAGACACTGTTGTGTCGTTAATAAAATAAATAAATAAATATTGTACCAGGGGCTGGGCGCAGATCCGGGTGGCCCACAGAGTCAACTTATCAACTTTTTATGAGGCCCGGCCCGATTAAAAAGATCCTCGGGGACAATATATTTTAATTATTCCACACTCGTAAAGTTCCGCGAGGAACTGGGCCGAGGGAATAATTCATCCGTTATTGGGCATTACACGGCCTTTTAATCACGACAGAAACTATTAAAAAAGAGGAATTAACATACAAATCAATTCCTGTTGGCGTTTTGGGGACTTTCGGAAAAATAATGTAACAATTAAGAAAACAATTTTTCCTTGAAGAGAGAAATGGTGCGGGTTTTTAAACCGATTTAAATCAAAACCAGTTAACCAGTTATTTGGAAAATTTCAAATGAATCTAAAAAACCAGCTACGTTTATTCGGTTGACCACGTGTACAAGTAAAACTAATAATGCAATTAGTCACATTATTTTGGTTACGTTTTGTGCAGTGCTTGGGCATTGCTCTTAAAAGAACTATTACAATATACGAGTATACTCGTATATACTCAGTAACAGTGACTGACTGCAACTTCGGAGATATAACGCGGGCAATTTAGCGAAAGAAACGCAACCAACTATACCATCTATTCTAATTTCCTGAAAACGTAAGAAACTGATTCCTGGGAGTTAAACAAAAAAGTTCAAATTATTTGGTTTATCTGGGAATCGAGCGCCTTACCTTGAAAAATGACTAAATTTAGTTTAATAATCTAGCCCCGAGATTGCCAACAAGCTTTTTTTTTAAATTTCATAACGCAAGTGTATTAATTGCGAAAACTAATAGAGAGGAATGATAATATACGAGGCATATCCAGAAAGTAAGTGTATTGAATTTTTGTAGGTTACAATTTTTTTTATTTAAACAAAAAAATTACGTGGTTACCGTAGTACATATGTAAGCTATTTTTCGACATAGTCGCCATTCCTCTCAATGCAGGTGGTGAAGCGGGGTATCAACTTTTTGATGCCTTCCTCGAAGTAGTTTCCCGCCAACCCCTCCGTCCACTTCTCCACCTCCTCCTTTACCTCCTCGTCGGTTGAAAACCTTTTTCCACCCATGTGCAGCTTTAGGGAGGTAAAGAGATAGTAATCTGGAGGTGCTAGGTTAGGGGAATGCGCGGGATGGTTCAGGACATCCCATTTAAACGAGGCGAGCAGTTCCTTCGTGGCGTTGGCCGTGTGTGGTCTGGCATTGTCATGCAGCAGGCAGACTCCCTTTGTCAGCATGCCTCTCATGTTGTTCTGAATCGCCCTCCGCAATTTTTTTAGGGTCTCACAGTATCTTGCAGAGTTGATGGTCTCCCCTTGAGGCATATATTCAATTAAAATTATGCCTTGAATGTCCCAAAACACGGATGCCATGATTTTCTTGGCTGAAATTGTGGTTTTGAACTTTTTGGAAGAGGAAGAGGTGTGACGTGACCGTTTTTAAATTCGCGACACCACTTGTACACACTCGTACGATTCATAGCTTTATCACAATATGCAGTTTTCACCTCATTATAAACCTCAACCGGAGGTTTTCCCTTCCAAACGAGATAACGGATGACGCCGCGTATTTTGCACTTGGCGGGAGATTGGATTGACATTTTTCACGAAACGTGTTGTCGCATTGACACTTCTCAACGTACTGACCTCGAACTGGTCTCGTTGCGGAGGGGAAGGGTCAGGCTACACGGAAGTGTAGCCAACATGTCGAAAATAAAATCCATCCGGTCGTGAGAGCCTCAGTACACTTACTTTCTAGATACGCATAGTATAAAAAAGTTAATGTTTATTCTAAAAAATATATTAATTTACATTTTTTTGCATAACCGGTTTCGTGGGTGTAAATATAACCGAAAATGGGTTTGTCGTATTAGGCGGTAAATTAGAAGCCCTGGGTGGGTAAATTGTCTATAAATGTTTCATCTAGCAATTTTTTCTTCTTCTTTGAGGTCTCAAAATATACAATAGTACCGAATATATGGATCAAATTCAGTGGCCATTAAGGTATTCTGATCCAGATTACGCAGCCTTCCTTTTCAGTCTCCTCTCCTATCTTCAACATTCTGTCTCCAGACTCCAGCTCTGGTCCCGTTCCACGCTCCGGCTGGCTCCTTGCCGTTGACAATAACGGGCTCGTTTTGCATTTTTATGAGATTTTCCAGAATGCCCGTGAAAAGTATTTCCAGTCGCATTGTGCCTGCTGGAATGATGGGGCCTCCGAATGGTTCTGATGGCTGCGAATCGTCGAAATCTCCCCCTTTTTTTTTGTATATTTCATCGAAATCTGCCCCATATTTATATTTTATTTTCTTCAGAATACAATAAAATTCTGATTTATCGGAAGTGTCTCTGACAAGTTCGATAAATAAAAATAAAGAATTGTATTTTTTTTTGTTCCTTTATGAAAAATTGCTATAAAAATGGTTCAAGTATGCTGAGCAGTTAAGGTCAAAGGTATTAACCTAAATTCTTTGTATTCTTCCTTACATATTTTAGTATCCTTGATTTTGCACTATATTTCACTTTCATTGTATATATTTATAATACAGCCCTGCGAATTTATTGCCACGCGCCAAATTTTGGCTAATCAACGAGAAAGATGTTTATGTGTTAATTTTATTCGCCACACAAGAGTGTCTTTTAGATGACATGAAAATAAAAGCACATAAGACAAGTTCATTTAAATACGTCAAATTATTGACAGATTTAATAAAAATTTATGATAACAATTTTATCAACAAAACATTAGTAATAATAACAAACGCCTTACTTGAATTAATGTTTTATTTATCATATAAATTATCTATGCATGTTATAAAATATTGCTGAAGTTCACGAGACTTGAAGTAAAAATTAATGATAACAATTTTATCAACAAAACATTAGTAATAATAACAAACGCCTTACTTGAATTAATGTTTTATTTATCATATAAATTATCTATGCATGTTATAAAATATTGCTGAAGTTCACGAGACTTGAAGTAAAAATTAATGATAACAATTTTATCAACAAAACATAAGTAATAATAACAAACGCCTTACTTGAATTAATGTTTTATTTATCATATAAATTATCTATGCATGTTATAAAATATTGCTGAAGTTCACGAGACTTGAAGTAAAAATTTATGATAACAATTTTATCAACAAAACATTAGTAATAATAACAAACGCCTTACTTGAATTAATGTTTTATTTATCATATAAATTATTTATGCATGTTATAAAATATTGCTGAAGTTCACGAGACTTGAAGTAAAAATTAATGATAACAATTTTATCAACAAAACATTAGTAATAATAACAAACGCCTTACTTGAATTAATGTTTTATTTATCATATAAATTATCTATGCATGTTATAAAATATTGCTGAAGTTCACGAGACTTGAAGTAAAAATTTATGATAACAATTTTATCAACAAAACATTAGTAATAATAACAAACGCCTTACTTGAATTAATGTTTTATTTATCATATAAATTATCTATGCATGTTATAAAATATTGCTGAAGTTCACGAGACTTGAAGTAAAAATTAATGATAACAATTTTATCAACAAAACATTAGTAATAATAACAAACGCCTTACTTGAATTAATGTTTTATTTATCATATAAATTATCTATGCATGTTATAAAATATTGCTGAAGTTCACGAGACTTGAAGTAAAAATTTATGATAACAATTTTATCAACAAAACATTAGTAATAATAACAAACGCCTTACTTGAATTAATGTTTTATTTATCATATAAATTATCTATGCATGTTATAAAATATTGCTGAAGTTCACGAGACTTGAAGTAAAAATCGAACACGAACCTTTTTTTTAAACTGGAATAAAATCCATCATCGCCGAATTGAAAGACATGCGTTTTTTTCCAAGAATAAATTATTTCCCTTGCATTCGATGAAAAATAGCGGACTTGCGTAAATGTACCGTATACTTTTTATGATATTTTTTTAATTGTGATATTTTTAAACTTAAACGCGAAAACGTTTCTTAAAAGAATAGATCTTTGCATCAGATTTAAAAGTGAATTTTGTCAATCAAGCTAAAATTCAATTTTGTTTTTTTAACTCACCGGTTCTTAAAGTTTTTTGGACCTGTTTTTTCAAACTATCAATAATTTTCGATATTTTGGGTTAGTGTTGAACATTTTAGAACTATGTTATATCAACTTTTTTGGATGTATTTAAATTATTTTAGAATCTCGAGAGAATTTCTAATGTTCGAAGTATTTTCAAACATTTTCTGGTGTATTCTAGTTTCTTATATTTGATTTTTGCGAGAATTGCCGATGTTGTGAGGATTTTTTAAACCGTTTCATTATTTTTAAAAGTATATTCTACTATTTTGATATGAATTTTTTTAAATAAACATGTGAAAAATATCTGGTTCTGGTAATTTTTCAGATTTTTAATACAAGATTTAGATATTTGTTCCATATTTTTTATATCAGGAATAAATGTTAGATGATTTTTTTTTCATTTGCACTCGTCGTGGTAACTGCCATAGGTTGTATGTCAAAAAAATTACGTCGATGAGCAAATGGTTGTATGTCAACACAACTCACAAAAATACAACTTAAAATAGTAAAAACTATTAGTATTAATGCGGATTACAATCAATCACGATATTATTTAATTTATAAAAGCAGTCGAGAAGATGGGGGCAAATGGGAATGATTTTTGTCTCTCCTGTAAAGTTTGATATGTTTGACGTGCAACTTATAGCAGTTACCACGACGTGCGTGCAACTTATAGCAGTTACCACGACGTGCAACTTATAACAGTTACCACGACTATATGTTAGTAGTTAGTTCAATTTATTTTAATCACTATTCCTCGAATATTTATATGTATGATACGAGTGCATAATCCCTCAGCGTCTATTTGTTACAAGATCTGGTAGGCAAACGACTGTTCAGTTAAATAGTCAATCACATATAAACAACGATTATTTATTTGTTTATTTTGAAACTCTATCGTAAAATATACAAATGGTGACTTAAGTATTAAATAGCAATCTTTTCAGAGTAACATTTCCTTCTCTTTAGATTAGTGTTAATTGATGGGTGAAAGGTTACAAAGAAATTTTATAAAATAAAAAACCTTAAACTCATTAAAAAATAAATGGAAAAAAAATCATTAAAAAAATTAACAAACGTCACAAAAACACTGGTTAATGACAAAAAATATGATATTTATACTGGTGCATATTTCGTTATTGAAGAGAATTGTATTTTTTAAATCGCTGTTTGAAGTAAGCCAATAAGGGGGAAAGTTTTACGGTAGCCGCTAAGGGTCTATTGGTATGAACAGTAAAAAATGACACGATGAATAAGTAGTGATGAATTCAAAATGTCGGACAGTTACTGCTGAAGGATAGTGCCGTGACCAAAAAACGCTGGACATTTTCCGCAACATATTGAGGGGTGATATAATGATTTTATTTAAAATAAACACATAATTGTGATGAAGATCACTCTGAGATGATCTGGGAAAGTGGAACGAATGAAGGAAGAAAAACTAACAAAACAAATAAACAGTGCAAATGTGAGAGGAAGGCGTGGTGAAGAAAGACCAACGAAAGTATGTGTGGAGATAACGCATGCTATTTTGAAAGAAATAAATGCAAAAGTCAAAGAAATCGTAGAAACTGCATGAAAAGATGTATGGATGTATAAGAGACAGAATATGGGTGCCGCAATAGAAAATTCTGGCGTTTTATCCTCTCTGCGTATCCTAATAGGGAGACAGAGTGATAGTATACATTATGTTGAAAACTTCAAATATGAATATGAGAATTGTTCAATGAATACATTTTCAACACCAAACAAAATATTTAAGTAACTAACTAGCTCTTTGGAATATAATAAATTTTACTGTATTATATTATTTTGTCCGTCCATCACAGTTCCGTTGTACACGGTAAAACATAGCGGGTGCATTGTCATGTGGCAATTTCTTTCAACTAATCAAAAACATGTTAAACGGCCTAAAGTAAAAAAAAAATAAACTAGATCCCTTATTCTGACTTCCATAGCGAATCAAGCCTAAAACCGCAGGAATTGATTTTAAACATTGTAACAACTTAGTCATAGGGGCTTCATATACTCGTTTTATATTTCCTTAAAAGTGACTTGATATATTCGTAAGGGTGTTGTTATTTTTCTTTGAACACGTACTTATTTCTTGTATATGGAAACAGAGGGGTAGACTTGCGGCGCTGTTTTTAATACAGGAAGTGTTGAAGGGATCAATTTATGTTTCCCCACATCTCAGTCCTTAAGGAAAAGAACGACCTTCAACGAGACTGGCTAAAAAAATGCTAACCTTTCGTGTATTTTAACTTCCGATGTCACTTTGTGTACATTTCTCAGAATTTTGTTGTATTTTAAAGAACTCTGTTTATTGATTACCTCCTTAACAAAGTTGATAATAATAAAAATAAAAGGACAATTTATACAAACTGTCCTCAAGGGTGCTGTAACTGAAAATGCAATCCTATTCATAAATTTTGAAAAGATCTCCCAAAAAGGATTGTATTTAAGTGATTCCTGTCAAAATGTCTGGGCTTATCTCATACATAACACCCCCCTCCCCCTAGTCGAGATCCCCACACCCTTTTATTATAGTAGTATCTTGTCTAATTGCTGCAGTCACCATCTTCATTTCCTTACACTCAACTTTCAAATATTATTTTTTTAAATCTGTCAATAATAGTGGATTCGAATCCCGATCTAGAGCGCCCTTCAGGAGAGTGCTCTCTAAACGTCTCTATATAAATTATATTTTTATTATTATTCTACCTCGTCCATACATTTGCAACAATTTAGATATTTTTAATATAAGTATATATAGTATTCGCCAGAATATCACAACAATATTTAGAAATAGCTACTAACTTTGTGCTCTCCTTTATTATAAATAACGTAGTATAAACGAAACATTAAGGACAATACTTTGCCTCTGTAGTTGAGTAACCCTGCATCAACATGTGGAAGGTTTCGATTCTGCAAAGCATCTTGCATCTCGTTCTACAAGTGAGCCCATGTGTTTTCTATATCTCAAGATCTATCCATAAAATTCTCAATAAATCCAATTTTTATTCTATGTAAGCGTTATTCCACTAAAAACAAATCTGAGTTCTTTACCTCTATAAAATAAGTCTTCGACAATTACGTAAGTCTGCTTGGTGAAGTTTGGTAATATTTTGTGGTATACATCTTCTTCTTCTTCATGTGTCCCGCCGGGTCCCCCCGACGTTGACGATCACTTGGGAGAAACCTTGTCTGTCCTGGGCAGCACGGAACAGCTCCTCCACACCTCTCATCCCGGTCCATTCTCTAATGTTCCGAAGCCAGGAGTGCTGCCTTCTTCCAACTCCTCTACGACCCTCAATCTTCCCCTTTATGACAAGTTGTAGGATTGCATACTTTTCACCTCTCATTATGTGGCCAAAATATGAAGTCTTACGGAGCTTGATTGTTGTGAACAATTCTCTCTGTGTATTTGCTCTACGCAATACTTCAACGTTGCTAATCATGTCAGTCCAGGATATTCTTAGCATCCTTCGGTGGATCCACATTTCAAAAGCCTCCAAGCGGTTAATGATATTAACTTTGAGGGTCCATGCCTCGACACCATAAAGCAAAACTGACCACACATAACACTTGATCATTCTTTGTCTGAGCTTCAAATTTATATTATCGTTGCAGAGAAGATTTTTCATTTTATTAAAAGCTGCACGAGCTGCTTCTATTCTACATTTAATTTCTATATCGGGGTCCAGATTCTCAGTGATGATGCTGCCCAAGTACTTAAACTGCTTAACCCTTTCAATATTGACACCACCCAGCCGAAGATTTGCATCTGGATGACTTTCTCGACTGAAAATCATCAGCTTAGTTTTGTTGACATTAATGTTCAAACCATAATGCTCACCGGTGGAACTGATCCTATCCAAAAGCTGTTGAAGGTCTTCTATACTATCTGCCAGTAGAACCGTGTCATCAGCATATCTAATGTTATTGATGACTACACCGTTGACCTTGACGCCGATATCTATATCAGTCAGCGCCTGCTTGAAGACAAAGTCAGAGTACATGTTGAACAAAGTAGGTGAGAGTACACATCCTTGTCTAACTCCACGTTGAATGGGAATACTTTGTGAAGTGGTCCCATTTTCAAGTCTGATAACAGCGTTTTGGTCCCGGTACAGATTTTTAATCACTCTCACATCCTTATCATCTACATTACATCTTTGAAGCAATTTTATCAACTCTGTGTGTTTGACTCTGTCAAATGCTTTTTCATAATCAATAAAGCAACTATAAACATTTTTTCTTTGATCATGGCATTTCTGGAGTAAAACATTTATTGCAGTCAACGCTTCGCGGGTACCAAAGCCATTTCTGAACCCAAACTGGGTATCATCCAGGTCTTGCTCGCATTTCAGTCTTATTCTTGCATGTATAATCTTCAGAAATAGTTTAAGTATATGACTCATAAGGCTTATAAGACGATAGTCATTACATTTTCTTGGGTTTGGTTTTTTGGGTATAGTAATAAATAATGATGTTAACCAATCTTGGGGGATAATCCCTGTGTCATATATATTGTTAAATAGTTTGAGTAAGCAGTCAACATTATTTTCATTAATCAGCTTGATAACCTCCATGGAGATTTCGTCAGGTCCACCTGCCTTTCTGGTCTTTGAATTTTTAATAGCATGTAATAATTCCGATTTTAATATAGTAGGACCTTGATCACACTGTGGCATTTCAATGTCAATGCGAGAGTCTTTAAAGAGATTCTGAATATAATCTTCCCACTTCTTTTGAATGATTGAATCATCCAAAATTAGATTGTTTGAGTCATCTGTAAGGCATGATGGTCTCGGTTTACTATTAAGACCGGACAGTTCTTTTAGTTTCCTATGCAGATTAAATGCATCATGCATCTGGTCATACTGTTCTAACTCTTCGCATTGTTTTTTTATCCACTCTTCCTTGGCATTCCTGATCTCACGTTTTATAATCCTTTGGAGGTTCCTGTATTCATCACTATTGCGATTCTTGGTACTAACTACCCTACGCTGTTCCATTAAGTTTAATATGTGGTCCGTCATCCATTGCTTCTTACGAGTCAGTTTTTCAGATTTCAAATGCTTCTTACTTATATCCTGTATTGTGTTTTTAAAAATTTTCCATTGTTCTTCAACTGTACCACTGTTGACATTGTTAAGTTGTTGTAATTTATAATTCAGCTCGGATGACATTGTATCCTTGGTAAGTGGATCTTTCAGTTTCTCTGTGTTCAGTCCCGTTCTTTTGGTTTTCCTTGCAAGTACCTTTAACTTCAATCTGATGTCAATAACAAGTGGATTGTGATCCGATCCTATATCAGCACCAGGGTATGTTGTGGCACGTTTAATACTATTTCTGAAACGTTCTCCAATCAATGCATAGTCTATTTGGTTTCTGATAGGGTTGGGGATAGTTGGATTGTCCTGTGGGGATCTCCATGTGTAAAGTCTACGTTTAGGAAGTTTGTACCATGTGTTGACAACAACCATATTGTGTTCTTCACAGAACTCAAACATTCTGTCGCCTCTTTTATTGGAATCTCCTAGACCATAATCTCCAACTAAATGCGAACGGCGACCTTGTCCTATTTTCGCATTAAAGTCTCCAATTATAATATTGATGTCATCACTCTTGGTTGATTTCAGAATTTGTGCAATGCTTTCATAAAGTCTCTCAACTTCATCATCATATTTAGAGTCAGCTGTTGGTGCGTATACTTGTATGATATTTACATTGAAAGGTCTTGCTTCTAATTGTAGGATAATGATTCTATCCGATACCGGTATAAACTTTTTAACAAATCTAATACAGTCCATTGATACAAATATGCCAACCCCATTCCGGTGGTTTTTGTCAGATATATCACTTCCTGAATAATATAGGTTACCCTTGTTGTGCTGATGTACACCTGCTCCAGTCCATCTGAGTTCGCTAATACCAAGGATATTAATCTTCATTCTGTTCATCTCCTGTGCAACATTGTCTATTTTACCAGCAGCATATAAACTTCTCACATTCCAAGTTCCGATCTTTATCATGTCTTTCACTATGTTGAGCCGGGAGATTCTTAGCACCCCTGACCCATCGAAGGGTCGCCCGGGACTCGGGGCCGTGGTTGTTTGTTTTCTCTTCATAGTGATATCCTGGGAATATACTGGAGTGGTTTCCCGTTGCCTTCTCCAGGGATTTTTCTTTCGGGGTTACCTACCCTTAGCTGGGGGGGGGGCGGTTTTATGGCGCCGGACACTCGCCATTCATCCTCTCCTCATCTGCTATGGCACTGATGTTATTTGTGCTAGTGACCACATTGCCCAGGGCTCGCGGGGCCAGAGGCCACTCGTGGACGCTGAGGAGTAGGACTATTGGTAGTGTTGCTGATGGAATGCAACTGTGGCATTACACGGTATTTAACAGACACATGTTTTCCAGCAAAACACGCATCTCCGTGACCCTACCAAAATTGTGAGCCCCAAAAGTGGTATACATACATAACATATATTGAACTTAAATATACATATAATTATTAAATAATTTTAAACAATGACTAATTTATTATGACTATTGCTTTTTGTATCTTCATGTTAGTTTAAGATAAAGTTTTGTATTATTTGTCAATAATTTTAAGTACTTGTATAACCTGTCACATGTTCATTTGTATTGATGCACCTCACTTACTCGCAAGTATCTCATTTCGTATCCCCACTAGATCCACAAGACAGCTCAATCCCTTTTATACCGAAATTTTTTATACTAACTATAAAATGAACTCCTCTATAATTCGTATACAAAGACTTGGAAACGAGTTTTGCAACAATTTAGATATTTTTAATATAAGTATATATAGTATTCGCCAGAATATTACAACAATATTTAGAAATAGCTACTAACTCTGTGCTCTCCTTTATTAATATAAATACCAAATATTAAGGACAATATTTTGCCTCTGGAGTTGAGTAGCCCTGCATCAACATATGTGAACCTTTTAATTCTGCAAAGCAACTTGCATCAAGATAAAGTTGTATTATTTGTCAATAATTTTAAGTACTTGTATAACCTGTCACATGTTCATTTGTATATAAAGACACTGTTGTGTCGTTAATAAAATAAAATAAAATAAAATAAAAAATATAAAGACACTGTTGTGTCGTTAATTAAATAAACTCTTAAAATACACCTCGTCATGTATAATCTCATATTGAAACGGCCTTTCACTCTTCTCCATTTTAGAATTTGATTAATTTAGTCCTTCCATATTTTTCTAGATGTTCCCAAACATCTACATAGTATACTAATATTGTAGTATACTCATAGGTACTCGAAGATTTTTTTGTAAGTATTTCATCAAAGTTTTCAGCTCATCCTTGAAAAGCAATTAATTTTATTTTCAGCATCATTATTCTCAATTAGCCATCATGAATGTCACATTAGCCAGCATTTATGGGATGAAGGGGAAGTCGATCTTGTTTTATAGGCTAACGAGTGAACGCTTTTGTTCCTAGTAGCAGATATATTTATATCCGGAGACCGTACGATTAGGTCTAATTAAAAGAATATTATTTTTATGGAGACGTGTCAGCATAATGCGTCCATTGTGAAAGCGGTTTGGCCACCTGCCATAATGGCCACGGCAACTGCTGTCCCTGTTGTAGAGAAGACGAAAACAGTTATCATTAAATAGCGGCGTGATTGGAGATTAGAGATAGCCGTTGGTGATTTCCTATCAATAGAAGAGCGTTTTATTTATTACACTATGGGATAACCCTCTATACTCATTTGATAATTTCTAATACTTTTCTTCATCGCGTGTTAAATAATACATTGATTGTTACAAATCGATCCCATAGGGTGGGTTATTACGATTAAGCTTTTGCCCTTGTTAGTAATACGGCGTGTGATGATCTACTTGTTAGTGTTAGAGATATGGATGGCGTGTGCAGCTTTAGGAAACACTTAAAGATAACCCTTTCAGGGAGGTCTTATCAAAATTTATAATTTTATATGAAAACTACACACATAAGAAATAACCTAACCTAATGGCGGCAGCCACTACCTTCCTATCCTTACGCTCAACTTAGTTATATATTTATTTTGTAATATTTTTAATTCGTCAATAATAATTGGTCCGAATCACGAGTTAGAGCGACCTTGAGGGTTTGCTCTCTAGATGGCGCTTAATATTTTTTTTCTTTTATTATTATTAATATAATTACATTTATTGACATATTTGGGGATATCGGACCTTTAACATATTATTCAATGATTCAAGATATATAATAAACGTTCGTGATATTCTTTATTTTACTGAATTTGCCATCTTTCTGGTTTTACGAACTTATATTTTGATATTGACATTTGTTTTCAGAGTTGAAGACGACAGAGCGAAGCGTAGTACGAAGAATAGAAAATAATATTTTTTATTCATAGAGGGGAATTGTTAATATTCATAGGGGGTTATTGTCAATATTCATAGGGGGTGATTGTCAATATTCATAGGGGGTAATTGTCAATAATTTGTTTATATATTAATTTTTAAGGGTCGCACCCTTTACAATGGCTGATTTTGTGTAATTTTATAAATTGCACAAAAAAAACTTAATTATGTATAATTCATATATTATAACATAACCATTTTTTATTTAATGAAGAGAGATTTTCTTGTATTAAATTTCACATATGTTAACCA
Organism: Odontocerum albicorne; assembly: GCA_949825065.1. Taxonomy (NCBI): domain Eukaryota; kingdom Metazoa; phylum Arthropoda; class Insecta; order Trichoptera; family Odontoceridae; genus Odontocerum; species Odontocerum albicorne. The sequence continues at coordinate 920,443 of OX463850.1, forward strand.
TTTCCTTATCCTAAAAAAATTATACAAATCGTTAACGAATGGAAAAAAAGCAATGCATAAAATCAACTTTTCCTAGGAGCTAAAAAGTTTCACTTCTACCGCGCGAGAGTCTCACGGATCTGTTTTTCAACGTGTAATAGGTATACAAAATAAATTCAATTTTATAATTTTTTAGGTATTTATTTATGACATATTATATTTAATAAAAAAATCGATATTTGAGGGCATAAGGACCGATTAATTACACATACGGCCGGCGAGCCCTTACCAAATACCGGTTTTGACATACGGCCCAAAAAGGTTATCCACCCATGGTATAACCTATGTGTCTATCGAAGGATAGCTTACTATTAAGAAAACCACTTACAAATTTGATGCTTTATTTTGATAAAAAAACATTTACACCCATGACTCATATCCTTATCTAGAATATATTATGACACCGTAAAAAATGATTCACCGTCGTCTCCATATAAAAAGTATTAGAGAACAAAAAAAATTTTGAAAATAAAAACAATAAGCAAGCTCGCCTTGACCCTAGTGAGCTATTGCATCAGCGTACACTGTGCAATATACGAGTAGGTACAGTGTGTAGTATGTAACCGAGATTCTGGACGTATCGCAGTGTAAATAAGGATTGGCTAATCGCGCGGAATGCACACGAGAATTCTGGGAGATGGGAACGTTGCAGCTATGTTCCCGGATTATATAAATTCCACAGTGCTGTTTCTCTGACGCCAGATTCCATATCCTGTGCGTCGACTTATGATTATAGAGTCCCATATGCCATGCAGTTATATAGATGTATAGTATAGAAAACGAAAGAAATATTATCATGCCTGTTTTGAGTCTTCGCAGTTCTTTGTATCAGTTGTACAAGGTATTTCAGAGTGTTGTGCCACGTGGTTAGGTTTATGATGCCGGTGTTTCAAAAACGTTGTAGATTTCATCTTCAGGGCTTCTTCAAAGTCAAATTCGCCAAGTTGACTACTAACAAGCCCTGAAGATGAAAATTGCAGCATTTCAAAACGACGGCATCATAAGCCTTACCTCACGGTAAAACACTAAAAAAAATCTTTGTATAACTTGATCATCATATCTGTAATTGATTTGAACCTAAGCTAATCTAACCTAACCTAACCTAACCTCACGGCACAATACTAAAAAAATCTTTGTATAAATTATCATAATATATGTAATTGCTTTGGTCTATGGGATATTGGTGGTATATATTGCGTCGATACGTCTCAACTCCTCTGTATAACTCGCTGTTTGCATGGAAGTGTACAGATTGTTTTCAGTCAATTCCTTCACTTGATCACTCCATCTTCTTGACGTTTTGTCTCTGCCTCTTCTTCCTGGTATATTGCCTTTTATATTTGTGCCTACCTCCTATCCTGAGGCTCTCTGTAGTTCCACTTGAATAGAGCCTCGGAATAGGAGGTAGAAACAGGTGTCGCGAGGATTTATGTAATTAATGGAATAACAAAGTGATTGATAAATATTTATATAAATTATATATTTGAAATAGGTTGTGTGTGTATATATAACGCAATAATATTGTGATGACTTCAAGACGACGGAGACTCCATTTATGTGCAGGCATTGTACTGAATTCGTAGCTATTCAGGGATTATAGCATTATGAATATAAAACTATTAGGAGTTTAGTAAATCTGTCGTAAAGCTTGATGCCGGGGCACTAGATATTGCCATTCCTTCAGTTTATGCTTCCTATCGCACTGGCGTCTGTGTTTGCCCCCTAAAAGTTGGTTCAAAGGTTGCCGACCATGAAATTATCCACTTCATTTATATGAATTTCATTAATTTGAAGTAAAGACAACCTTCATGGTGTAAGGCAAGTTTGTTAGATTCAAGTATTCTGAAATTTATTAATAAAAAATATTATTAAAAAAGAAAGAAAGTAATGCGTGATCGAGAAAGACCAAGGAACATATTATGGTTGGATATTTTGAAAAAAAAAAGGAATTGTAAAAAGTCGTAGTAAATAACTGATATGAGGTTAAACCTCCTAGCAGTTATTGACCACTACTTTTTACGAAGTTAAATGATTGTCTTTAAAATAATTCAGGGATGACAATGTATGACAGAATACGAAATGACGCACTAAAGGGTGGTTCGGGTGTAGAATGGATAAATGAAAAAAAAAAACAACAAAATAAACATGTAGTGAAAACATAAGTCAAAAGCGTGTGTTTGAGTAAGACCAAAGAAAGTATGATTGGATCAAGTAAATTATATTTTGAAGAAAGGAAACTTAATAAGTCAGATAAAAAAGAGCTGTATGATAAGTTGTATGAACATAGAAGAGGCGAAATAAGTGTGTTACGATAGAAAAGTCTACCGCTCTCTCGTCTCGACCTACCCCGACAGGAAGTGACGTAACGGCGTGCATGTAAAACAAAAGAAATCTGAATAAAAACAAATGCAAATTTAACAATATTCTAAATGACACGAAGGTTGAAACAGTAATTGATAATAAGAATTATAAAAATCAGCAATGATGAAACATTAAGATTATATTTAAGTTACTATTAAAAAAACTATTTTTTTACATACCGGAAAGTGAACAGCAACGTTTTCGAAACGTCGGGATCATAAACCAAACCACGCGTTACAAGACTCCGAAAGTCCATATAGAATTCTGTTAGCATAATTTTTAGAAAACTCAATTTTCCTGATCAAAGTGAAACTTTAGAAAATAAATTAATTGTTGCCTTATCAGTTTTATTTTCATGAAAATCGCTTCGATTCGTCGAATCAAATTTCCACATAATCTCGCATCATTTTACTATGTACACTGCATATACGAGTATGATATAATTTATGAATGGACAAAAAAATGCAAAAGACCGACGTCTTTTCGAGGGTTAATAAGCTTTATGTAAAATAATTTAAAAAAATAATTATAATTCCTTAGTCATTTGAAGTCTTAAAACATTCCCAAGTTTCATGTGGAGCAGAGTAGGTACTCGTACTTACTTAGACTTAACCAATATCTTATTCTGAAGGAAATATCACAATGGCCAATGTAATACGAACTTAATGACTTTGGGAGAATTCTTTCCCCCGGCTTTGGCAACTTCTAATTAGCTTTGTTCCACAATACTCCATCCACTCTCCTCCCCATTCTCTATCGACATTCTCCTTTCTTCATCTCCATTCTTCGTACTCCATCGGCTTCCCTTTATTCTCTCCATTCTGTCGTTATTGGATTAATTAAACCTGAATATTGGTAATCACTAAAGTACGAGTATTTCAATGTCATGTCAAGTATTCATCATAACTCAATTATTGGAAATTTGAGATGAATTTCTGAAAGTACCATTTTAATCTAAGATGTTTTTTGAATTAAACCGGACGTCAGAGTAATTTGATTTGTTAACAATACGTGCCTTGAGTTGTTATTGATAAAACAGTTATGTGTATACACATACATACAGACACTATTTTATTACATGTATAAAGAACAACCTGGCAGGTTTATTGCTATTTGGCAATATGTTCCAATTAACCCGAAATATTTAATTAAGTCTTTGTGAAAAAAGATTTTTTTTTAAATTTTATTTCATTGGATTTAGATTGAAATTTGTTTTCATTATTAAATTTTTTGGGTTCTAACGGAAATTGAACTCGCAAATTCCTGTATTGAACGACGGGCGTCTTTTCAACAAAACCACTGTTCCAATTAATCCGAAAGTTTTTAATTAAGTCTTATGGTATGTAAAAACCAGATTTGAACCCTTTTTTAAAAAAATCTGGGAACCAACGGGAATCGAACTCGCCACTTTCTGTATTAAACGACTAGTGTCTTTTTAACAAAACTACGGATGTCATTAACAATGTATTGGGTTTATAATCATTGGAAATTTATTATGCACAGTGATTTATACGTATCGTATAAAGTATAAAATTATAAATGGTTTGGTATCTTTCTCTCATTATATCAAAGAACTTCATACTAGTACATTTGTTTGTAAGGCAATCTTTTAAATATCGGAACTGGTGACTCAAATATACATATATAGGGTCTTTAAAATTGAGCGTTTTTTTTAAATTTTTGAATAAAACACAGATGGCGTCGCAAACTTGCTTGGGTTTTGTGACATTTGAGAAGTTGAGAAGTATGAAATTTATAAAAATGGAGTCGTATACAATACAACAACGCGTTCAAATTGTTGAATTATTTTATGTATTGTAATCTCCACACTGTTAATTGGCCACCAAAATCATGCGATCTGACACCGTTGGACTATTTTCTCTGGGGTTACCTGAAAAGCCAGGTCTATAAGAATGACCCCCAATGAATTCCTGAGCTGAAGGACGAAATTATTCGCGTTATTGGTGAGTTAGAATCACAATTATATCAAAATGTCATCGAAGATTTTGACAAAAGAGTGAACATCTGTGGAGTTGCAAGAGGTGGACATTTGACGGATATTGTTTTTTTATGTTTAAATATCATACATTATACTTCAATGACCAATGAAAAAGTTTTTTGAAATCAAAGTAAATTGTGTGCTTTATTCGAGATTTAAAAAAAATTCGAATAAAAAAAACCGCTCAATTTGAAATATCCTTTAAAATACTCTGTTTGACTCTATTTATCGAACCTTTGAGTTTCGAACTTTTGGATTAAGCTTGAAAATCGCAGTTTGTCATAACATGTATTAGCAATAAAACTTCATATGAAGAGGCTACAATACTTATATACGTCTAGCGCGTACAAGTCTTATTTCCGGATAAACTATTACCAGACTGGGACACTTTTGAATTTTTTTCAGGTACCATCGAGAATTGAATCTGAAACCTTTTAGTAGTTTACATGTTCCGGATAGTTATCTTAAAAAAACCCACCTCATTCTATCAACCTATGTATATGTCAAACCAATCTACCTTTGAAAATGCCGGTACGTAGAGCAATCACACTTTTAACCGCGTGTCTTTGTATAGACGTTTTTCACGTGTCGCTTAATTGTTTCAGGAAAAATTCAGAAAGTTTGTATGATCCTTCAAATAATTCTTATTTATGTTCTTTGTAAAATACTATATTTTGTTTTAATGTTATTCTTAGTCCTTGTTATATATATTCATTGTAAGAATAAGAAAAATCGGTAACACGTAAAGGATTTAAAAATAAAATATATAAATAGACCCTCCTTCTCGAACCTCAGCTATCAAACATTGAATGGAATATTTAGGATCCTTTTAATTCATTTATTCGGTTCGCCTATTTGTATAAGATACCTTCCTCTTGTTTGTTTTCCTTCAACTATATTATTGACCACCAACTCTTCTGATATAAGCGCCAAACTAATGATTCTCAAATAAAACAAGCATTGGATTTGGTCATATTTGATTTTACACATAAACGAAATATAGTCATGCTCATTTAACAGATACATATATTTCAGTTTTCATTTTACAGATACATGTATTTCCGTTTTCATTTTACCGATACATATATTTTCGTTTTCATTTTACAGATACATATATTTGCGTTTTAATTTTACAGATACACATATTTCCGTTTTAATTTTACAGATACACATATTTCCGTTTTCATTTTACAGATACACATATTTCCGTTTTCATTTTACAGATACATATATTTCCGTTTTCATTTTACAGATACATATATTTCCGTTTTCATTTTACAGATACATATATTTCCGTTTTCATTTTACCGATACATATATTTTCGTTTTCATTTAACATAAACATATAATTCCGTTTTCATTTTACAGATACATATATTTCCGTTTCCATTTTACAGATACATATATTTCCGTTTTCATTTTACAGATACATACATTTCCGTTTCCATTTTACAGATACACATATTTCCGTTTTCATTTTACAGATACATACATTTCCGTTTTCATTTTACAGATACATATAATATGTTTCCGTTTTCATTTTACAGATACATATATTTCCGTTTTAATTTTACAGATACACATATTTCCGTTTTCATTTTACAGATACACATATTTCCGTTTTCATTTTACAGATACACATATTTCCGTTTTCATTTTACAGATACATATATTTCCGTTTTCATTTTACAGATACATATATTTCCGTTTTCATTTTACAGATACATATATTTCCGTTTTCATTTTACCGATACATGTATTTTCGTTTTCATTTTACAGATACATATATTTGCGTTTTAATTTTACAGATACACATATTTCCGTTTTAATTTTACAGATACACATATTTCCGTTTTCATTTTACAGATACACATATTTCCGTTTTCATTTTACAGATACATATATTTCCGTTTTCATTTTACAGATACATATATTTCCGTTTTCATTTTACAGATACATATATTTCCGTTTTCATTTTACCGATACATATATTTTCGTTTTCATTTAACATAAACATATAATTCCGTTTTCATTTTACAGATACATATATTTCCGTTTCCATTTTACAGATACATATATTTCCGTTTTCATTTTACAGATACATACATTTCCGTTTCCATTTTACAGATACACATATTTCCGTTATCATTTTACAGATACATACATTTCCGTTTTCATTTTACAGATACATATAATATGTTTCCGTTTTCATTTTACAGATACATATATTTCCGTTTTAATTTTACAGATACACATATTTCCGTTTTCATTTTACAGATACACATATTTCCGTTTTCATTTTACAGATACACATATTTCCGTTTTCATTTTACAGATACATATATTTCCGTTTTCATTTTACAGATACATATATTTCCGTTTTCATTTTACAGATACATATATTTCCGTTTTCATTTTACCGATACATATATTTTCGTTTTCATTTAACATAAACATATAATTCCGTTTTCATTTTACAGATACATATATTTCCGTTTCCATTTTACAGATACATATATTTCCGTTTTCATTTTACAGATACATACATTTCCATTTCCATTTTACAGATACACATATTTCCGTTTTCATTTTACAGATACATACATTTCCGTTTTCATTTTACAGATACATATAATATGTTTCCGTTTTCATTTTACAGATACATATATTTCCGTTTTAATTTTACAGATACACATATTTCCGTTTTAATTTTACAGATACACATATTTCCGTTTTCATTTTACAGATACACATATTTCCGTTTTCATTTTACAGATACATATATTTCCGTTTTCATTTTACAGATACATATATTTCCGTTTTCATTTTACAGATACATATATTTCCGTTTTCATTTTACCGATACATATATTTTCGTTTTCATTTAACATAAACATATAATTCCGTTTTCATTTTACAGATACATATATTTCCGTTTCCATTTTACAGATACATATATTTTCGTTTTCATTTTACAGATACATACATTTCCGTTTCCATTTTACAGATACACATATTTCCGTTTTCATTTTACAGATACATACATTTCCGTTTTCATTTTACAGATACATATAGTATGTTTCCGTTTTCATTTTACAGATACATATATTTCCGTTTTAATTTTACAGATACACATATTTCCGTTTTCATTTTACAGATACACATATTTCCGTTTTCATTTTACAGATACATATATTTCCGTTTTCATTTTACAGATACATATATTTCCGTTTTCATTTTACCGATACATATATTTTCGTTTTCATTTAACATAAACATATAATTCCGTTTTCATTTTACAGATACATATATTTCCGTTTCCATTTTACAGATACATATATTTCCGTTTTCATTTTACAGATACATACATTTCCGTTTTAATTTTACAGTTACACATATTTCCGTTTTCATTTTACAGATACATATGTTTCCGTTTTCATTTTACAGATACATATATTTCTGTTTTCATTTTACTTATACATATGTTTCCGTTTCCATTTTACAGATACATATATTTCCGTTTTCATTTTAAAGAGACATACGAGTATATTTCCGTTTTCATTATACAGATACGTATATTTCCATTTTCATTTTGAGATTTTTAAATGTAATTCCTCCACAGACTCATAACAACGCAAATCCACAAGTTTTAAATAAAAAAATACGTTGTTTCTTAGTCCTTGCTTTACGCATTCGTTAAATGAACATGTTACAATTTTACGATGCTCCTTATTTACACAGAAAAACTACCACACATAAAATGTTCTATTGTGTTTTTGAATATATCTAGATATTACATGTATTTTTAAAAAGTTATAAAAAAATACAAAAACTCAAAAGGTTTACTGTCTGAGACTTGTATTCATCAGTGTGTTATTATCGCAGATAAGAGTTAGTGTAAATTTCACAACAAAAAAGATTGCCAAGAAAATGCGTAGAAAAGACGGGTCCACTAAGTCTGGACGGCTAAAGTATGTTTGTGATGAAAGGGATGAATAGCTTTATGTCCCGCGGCGGTCTTTGGGCTTTTATGGAGATTTCTCATCTGTCAGCGTAGCCCTGAAAACAGCCTGAAAATTCAGACGCTATGTGAGGTGAGGTCTCAATGAAGTAATCGTATTTATTGTTGTTTGTCGATCTAAATTTATCAACATAATCTAAATTTTAACACCGTGATGATAATTATAATCAACATAAAATACAACATACTTTTGATTATGTTTAAAAGCAATAAACGATTATTTTAATCAATGCACAGTGTAATTATACTTCTTCTTCTTAAACTTTCTGTAGACTCTCAAGAGTCTGTTAATGCAGGATTGTTCTGTGATGCTGAGCTCCAGCTATCTCTCCATTGTTTCGGGGGTCTCCCTGGTGGACGCCGTCCATCCGGCAACCCATGCAGAGCTATGTATGGAATTCTTGTGGAATTCATTCTCTGTAAATGTTGGTACCAGTATCGTCGACGCTGTCGTCCTCATCTGACCATATCTTGGACCTCACAGACCTCTCGGATTGTGATGTTCCTTACACGATCACGCAAAGTCTTCCCAGCAATAGCGCGCAGAGTTCTCATTTCCGTTGTCCTTAGCATACTTTTTGTCGTGACAGTGTTCGCCCTCGCTTCGATGCCATACGTGAGGATAGGTCGCACACAGGTCCTATAAATGCGTACCTTGCTATACGTTCTCATATATTTATTCATCCATATGACATCTCTCAGGCAGCCCGCCACAACTGCAGCTTTATCTACCTGAGGCCTTACTTCTCTGGGGAGGTCATGAGAGCTGAGCAGTTCACTGCCAAGATATCTAAACTGGGTTGCTTGTTCCATTGGCTCGTCACGTACTGAAATTCTGCACTCTAGTGGGTCTTTGGAGAATGTCATGTAATTATACGATAATTTAAATTAATTATTTTAAATTGCTGGGATCGCTAATGATAATCACAAGTCCATTTAAGAATATGTCATCACTGATGAAGTATTGTTTAAGTTTAGTTGAAGTGGACGATTTTTAAAGTATTTTTAGATCATGTAGTAATTGTTTTTATCTCGATTTTCGATCGCTTGAGGCTCACAGACGTACTTTGATCTAGTATTTTTTTGTAAAGTCTTGACAGGCCTTATGGAAATACTTGCGACTATGGAACGTATTTATTTAAGTGTTCTCTCTCGCTGTCTAAAAAACCTGCTTTGATCAGCATAGCTACATTTAGAAGCAACATCAGCGCTTCTATAAAGCTCTTAAAAAAATTAAACACTTAAGGCCAACGGGACAATCTCATTGATTTGATATCAATCAATGCTGTGATACTGTCCCTGACCATTCTTACGGCTCTTGGTTCCGCCATTCTGGATACATGTTCGTTCCAGAACCTTATTCTCTGTCGTTCCCATCTGACATTATCTTTAACTTCGCACATCCTTCGGATTTCTGTGATACTCCTGAGTACCTTCATTTTGCTGGTTCGAAGGAGATTTTTGGTTCTGACAGTGTCGGCTCTGGATTCTATGCTGTATGTCATTATTGAGCGGAAGCAGGTCTCGTATATCCTCACCTTGCTTTGGATGTTCATATACTTGTTTTTCCAGATAGTGTTCTTTAAACATCCGGAAATAGCTGCTTAATTTACTTGAATCTATCAATTTATACCAGATAACTTAAATTTACATATTTTTAATTAAACAGTACTCTGTTTTTAATATTTAAAACATAAAGCCAACAAAAAATATGGATGCCTTCGGCTGCATTAATATTTTTTGACATTTCATTAAAACATTGAAAACCTTTGTGGTATAAATTATTTTGATTTTTTTATCATTTTGGTTTAAGCAAGGCAAAAGTCATCGTGACTTTTTACGAGGACTTTTTTATGGTGTACCCTGTGCATCACACTTTATGGGATATACTTGGCAACAATCCATACATACGCACATAAAATATTATGTTTGGTGATGCTGATATATTGAAACACTAGTTAGGAAATTATACGAGTATAAATATATTTTTTAGCCTAATTTATCGTATCTTCAGGTAGACAACCATAGAAGAATTCCCTGTCTATTCTCTTCCATGTTATGAATGTTCCTGTACGCAGTTATTTAACAATAATCTCAATGGTGAATTCTTTACTAGGCTTGATCTCGTTTTTTATGATTATTTATTTTACCATCAAGCGTCTTTTTTTAAAATAGATATGACTGAAATTTTATGTGTTTTATTACTGATGAAGACAGGAAAAAAATGTTCGCTTCATTTGAGGCAAGTAACACAGTGTCGGGTGCGAACCGGCGACCTTCTGCGGCACGATACCGATTGGCCATTCCAACTACCTCGACAAGTTTCTCATAAGAAAGATAGTCATCTTACGAACCAGGCATTGGATAACTTAATTCTTTTAGATGAATTATAGCAAATTGGACAGTGTGCATTCATAGTTATTTTGGAATATGTTATTTCCGCGAAAGGTTGATCGAGTCGCTGAAGACGTTTTATAAAAGCGGAGTCCCCGCAAATATAGCAACACGTGAAGGAGATAATACGAATACGTGCCGGTCCACAACGCAGCATCTTATGACTGCAATACAACTATTCTGGTCCGATTGACTTGTCAACAGCTTTGTTTTCAAAGATTCACTTTCAGGACAGTTTTGTTTATACTCGTTAATAACGCACAGCGAAAGAATCTTTTTCTAATTTTGATTTTGTGAGCAGGGTCTATGCTTATATGATTAAAAAAATGTACTAAAGATTTATAATAAATTAACCTAAGTGTATATTTATTTATGACTAATTAAATTTTTACTCTCCTGCACACTCGTGTGTTGTATAAAACTACTAAATAAACATAGGGTTATTGATTTATATCCTGAAATTATATGTATATTTAAAGGCAATGGAAAACAAATAAGAGAGAAGCTAATAGGTCTGAGGTCCTCTCATAACATTTCCCCAGTCGATACACTCTCTTCAATCGAGGGACAGCCCGGCCGTATTTATAAATTAACTATAAAACACATACATTAATAATTAATAATTGAGAAATAAACTCGACTGTCGCATGTTTTAAGTTTCTACTAATAAAAATATAAAAATAAATATTATAAACTGTTTTTCCTTCCAGATATTTTCTATCCTTAGTGATAACATTTTATCAGCAATAACACATAAAAAAATCAAATAATGCATGGCTCATAAAAACCGACATCTGTTGCCTAGTATGACGTTTGTCTCCCAAACAGGAGGTTGAGAGTTCAAATACCACTACCAGATTTTTTAAAAAGGATTTCAGATTGGTTTTCACTTTAGGCCTCTTTTACATATTTCTCATTGATTTGAAGATATTACCACAGGGAAATAAGTCGACTATGTTGTACTATATACAACGGAAGTGTAGTGCAATACAATATGCTATAAGTTTAAAAAATGTCTGTAAAATATGATCGAATTTTGAAATAAGATTTTTATAATTTTTTCTCGATTTTGGGAGTAGAACCTACATTTGGTGAAAGTTCTTTTAAGATTTCGTGTTATTATGAATATGTTGTTAAAGTTTTCTTTTAAATATTTATCTGAGTGAGTACGAACGTTAACTGCGTGATATTAATTTCTGCGAGACTAGAAAAATATTTACTTTTTATCCTGAAATCTAAGAGAGTGCTTACTTACGACTAGACTGAGCCTGATTTATAAAATTCATAGTCAAAATACATTAAAAAAATCTTGCGAATATATTCATATGCGTAAGTGAATTGAAGGTTTAATAAATAAAATTATTGTAAATCAATTCATTTGGCATTGTAAAGCTAAACCAAATAAATATTTAATAACACATACAAATATCAAGACACCGTACTCTTTGCAGGCATACTTTTTTACTCTCAGTGGTTTATGTGGTAGAACGCTGGTCTTCCGCCCGAGCGTTTCGGGTTCGATTTTACTGGGGAACAGCGTTTTTGCTTCCTGGAGTCCGATACATATTTTTAATGCAGTTTTGGATGCTGATTTTATTGGTATTGTAACGATGGTCGTTATCTTTGTAGCGTGTGTTCTATTAGAACGTGCTGATGATTCTGATATCGACATCGTTATCTTCGTTTTAGCTGATTCTGCGTTACTTCTCGTGCAGAGTCATCAATATAGAGGATTGCTTGTCTTTATTTGTCATGATGATCTTGATTTGTTTTCAATAAATATAGACTCAGGAATGCGGATATAAATCGATAAGTGGACAGCAGGTAAATAAATAATACGTCGTGACAGTTGAATGGATGACAATAAAAGTATGTTTATTTCTCAGAGTGCGGACAATTTATACCAATGAATGAACCAGTTCGCGATACATATTCTATCTCGCTCTGGCGCATGGACTGGCGGTAGGTTAATTATTTATATTTGGAGATGACTAGGCGAGTCGCAGATACTATAAAATAGTAAATATTGTTGTTGTTCGTAGCGTGTAACAATCCCTGAATTCTTCATCGGTCATTGCCCCTGTATGTTTATTATTAACAATAATTAATTTAATTCAATTGTGTTTAACAATTCACTTATTCATTTTGACAATTATTTATTTATTTATTTATCTGGGTAGGTATTCCTACAATATCATTAAAAAGTCCGTATCACGTATATATTTTATTCTATCACATATTTGAAAATAAAACTTATGCTCTACGTAGTACAAAGGAAATATATCTTTTTGTCACCAATTTTACATTTTTTTGGAAGTTTTCTTTTATATTGTGCTCTTGGATTGTCTTTAATTGTGGTCCAGTAATACTCCGCTAGTATGGTTGGATTCCATTTTCCCTGGTATCGTTTTCCATCACTGATATATCCTGATGAAAGCGCTCTCCATGCCCATCGCTTCTATCATCAAGGTTATTAGGAAAAAATCAATGGTAGAAAGGAGAAAATGAATTTTCAATGACATATTGCAGCCTAGGTTTTTATATGCAATCAACAATTCATCTACCAACTGCAAATAGCTTTCACTCTTTTTGTTGCCAAGAAAATTTGCACATACAAGTTTGAAGGTGTCCCAAGCAGACCTTTCGAGGGGATTCAGAATTGCATCAAACGCTTCACCCCTTAAATTTTGACGAATTTGTGGGCCCACAAATATTCCTTCCTTTATTTTAGCCTCACTTATACGTGAACACTTTTCTGTTAAATACTTGAAGACTTCACCGTTTTTATTCGTAGCCTTAACGAAATTTTTCCTTAGTCCTAATTTCATGGTATAAAAAAAAACATAAATAGGGATACCAGTCTGGTTAAAAAGTTCGTCTGGTAACAATATTCACAAGCAATATACTAACATTTATTTTGTTGCCTTTCTACGTGCGTTAGTATTTCCAACACGTACGATAGTGAACTGTGAGTGACTTGCCTATTCCAGTGGCTCTTAAGTAAAAAAAAATTGTTAGCCGGGGTTGAAGATAATATTGTGTGACGGTCACGCTCTCCAATATGTCCGCATTATACATTCAGATATACTGACGGGAACCATACAAACGAGTGAATTAATATATCTCGTCATGTTCAACTTTTTATCAATTGTATATCTAAATTAATATTCTTTCCAAATCTTCCAGCTACGTTTTCTTTGCATTTATGACTTTTATATTATTCATGAATTCATTATTTCGTCATTCTCTCCAAATGATTAGACCGTTTTAACAAACTTCTCTTAATCTTACTAACAACACCCGCTCAAATCAAACATCAATTTCTATCGTCTATAATTATCTATCCATTGATTAAAAATCTATAATATTTTCCTTGCCTCCCGTCAAATTATATTATACATTTTATCTTATAGCGTAAACTATCTTTATTAAAATATGACGTAACACTTAATGAAGTGATTAGGCATAAATGTGAACTTAGGGCTGATGTTTTAAGGATGGAGTAGAACACACTGAGATGGTTTGGGAATGTTAAATGAATGAATGAACTAATATTAACAAAACTGATATACATTGCAAATAGAAGTGGAAGGTGTGGTAGAGGAAAACTAAAAAAAGTATGGTTTACTCAAGTGAATCATATTTTATACAAAGGAAATATAAATTGTCACCAAAACTGTTGGAGCTATATGAGAAAGTGTATGAACGTAGAAGAGGTGATATGTATGTGCCCCGATAATAAATTTTAATTAAATTATGTAGTCAAAGCATTCTGAAATGGTTTGGGTATATTGAACAAATTAATGGAGAAAGACTCTCAAATAAAAGAAGCAGTGCAAATGTGAGAGGAGAAGGCGTATGAATTTAGACAGTTTAGCGTTGTGTCTTATCTGCCTACCCAAACAGGGAGATGGCGTGATAGTATGTGTATATGTATCTTTCAGTATAGTGTTTTAATAACTTATCTCGATGGTTCAACCCTGGCGAGAATTTTGATATTTTTGCTGTATTTATCTGAGAGTGTTGTCATTCTTTATTTATAAAAATAACGTGAGATTTAATTTCTCGCTGAATTAATTCAGCTGAAATAGATTTTACACATGTTTTCTTCACATGCGTGTTATTTTTATATTTTTTCTCAATATCACGAATTCGGCTAATGATAACAGATTAACCAGAATATATATTTTTTTACTGTAGATTTGTTCTAACAGGTTTAAGTTAAAAAATATTAATCTTATAATTTTTACTAATCGATTTGAGTTGAATTGATTATTTAAATATATTATTGAAATCTTAAAATATAGGTTATTCTTATTAGTTTGACGAAATAGCATATTTATATAAAATATTGACCTATTCGTTTGACAAAGCAGCAGATTTATATCAGATTATTTATTTGAAGATGAAATAGTACATTTATATGTGCTCCTTCGTTTGACAAAAAATAAGTTTTTTGTCTTTTCATATATTGGATAAATCAACAGCTTTGAATTTGATTATTTATTATTTGAAACAGCAAAATTTGATTTTATTTTCCATTCCATGAAGCAGAATTTTCGTTTGATTATGCCGTGGATTTATATCTACTCATTAGTTTGATCTAGAAGAAGATTTGTGTCTGCTTGTATATTGGACGAAACAGCAGATTTACATTTGATGAAGCAAAAGATACGCATTTGATTTTCCATTCGATGAAGCAGCAGATTCGTGTATATTTATTTATTCATTTGATGATACATTGAATTAGTATCTGCTGTTCGTCTGTTGAAGCTGCAGATTTGTACATATTTATTCGTTTGGTAAAGACGTGGATTTATACCTGCTCAGTAGTTTAAGATATTCGTGTATTTTTACCTGCTTGTTTATTTGATTAACCTTTCCCTTCGTGTGCTAAAGAAAATCCGCGCGTTCCGGTGCTGTGTATTCAATACACATGTAAAAATGAGCGATTTAAAATCGGAAAAATAAGAATTTTCATAGCCAATTGCTTGACTTAGTCAAATTTGAAGTCAAAAGTGATAATAATTACAATTTAATTGCTGAAAACATGAAAAAAACATCGGCTGACTTTCACAAAACGGGCGATGCGACCACCTCAAATGGCTGTCCGAAAGCTACTGAAGCGAACGAACTGAGATTCTATTTCTTGCGTTCCTATTCTATTTTTAGAGTGAGAGTGAGACGTGAATAGCGTCGCTTCCTCACCCATAGCGGCTTTTTAGAATGAATATACCTACGTCACACACTGGAACACGATTTTGTGAATTTATTCCCGATTTTAACAAAATATATCTGATGTGGCTGATAATTGCTAATTATTATTGATATTGTTTTTTTCATTCAATGCGTAAATGTATTGTCTAAAATCTGAACCTAGTATTTATGATATTTATATAGATATTAAAGTTTTTATAATAGAAGCAATGTGTAGTAGTTACACATCACAGGGAAGGAATGATTAAGCAAAATATTTGATGATGTAGAAGATTCGCTTCAGATCATTTGATGATGCAGAAGATTCGCTTCAGATCATTTGATGATGTAGAAGATTCGCTTCAGATCATTTATTTTGATGAAGCATCAGATTCGTATTTGTTGATTCATGTACATAATAGAATTTCATTAACTTCTTTGTTTGACCTGCCGGCAAATTCGTATCCTTTCATGAATTGTATCTATCAATAGATTTGAGTCGGCTGGTTCAATTGATGAATAAAAATATTTATACCTGCTTATTCTTGCTCTTGCAAATTTATTTATTATTGTCATGATGTAGAGCATAGATTCCCAAACTGGGCAATATCGCCCACTTGTGGGCGATGAAGGAACCTTGGTGGGCAATACTGGTTTCGGGAGAATTTGGTGGGCGATGTGAGGAGTCAAATGGGCAATAACAGATTGTTGAAAAAATAATGTCATGTAAAAATATTTTGAGAATTTTATATTATACAATATGTAAAGCAAATATTTTTTGCATGAAATATAATGAGTTTTAGGGTATATTAAAATAGCCGCTCTAGCCCTTTTTCCAGGTATGGATACTTAGATAAGTAATCCACAGTCACAATAAATGGTACAACACTAATTTCTGCTAGTCATTAACCGACCAACTGTCAAAAGAAACATTTCTTTTCATGTTTCGCGACTCTGTAAATTTTATTTTCATCCCTTCTTCGAAATTTCATAATACAAAACATACGTACTTATATTTGCTAGTATTATATTTAAACTACTTCATCGTTCAGTTGTATTTAGTTTAATTTCATTCGTACACTGTTCAACATACAACGAACAAAGTTAACAAGAAAATGTGAGTCAATGAAAGATTAAAAAGTTATCATCGTTTTATAAACGCATCGATAAATTATTTTATTTCCAAACTTCCTATGTGAAATTATAAAAATGCACAAGTTACATGAATATATTGGTGAATATAAAAAAATACACATAGATACGCTTACTATTTACTATTATCTTAAATAGAGATACAGTTTTCCAAAGGTGGGCGATGAAAAATATTGATGTTGAAAAATGGGCGTCGAGTCAAATAAGTTTGGGAATCTATGATGTAGAGTCTGGTGGGTAAATTGTGTGAGAGATCTGAGAATAAATGTTGCGAAATTCAAAGTCTTGGTAATAGAAAAGTGGAAAATAAAAATAAATTGCGATACATGAGCGTGTAATGAAATATTAGAACAAGTTGAAATTCTTACTATTTAATTACTATGTTTTGAGATGATGAAAGAGTTACAAGGGATATCGAACGGCATGCAGCGATAGGAAACCAAGTCAGGCGAGTACTAGATCATACATTGTTGAACCAAACATTATCAAAACCTGCCAATATAGTCCTCAGCTGTATTTTAGTAACAATTTTGATCTATGGGAGTGAAACGTGGACATGGAGCTATAATAAAAAGATCCGAATAAATCCGTAGAAATGCGTTCATTTAGAAACTGCATGGGGTTATCATGTCTGACATAATTGAGAATGTAGACTTAAGACTGACGTGTTAAGTTAGATACAGAATGGCACACTGATATGATTTGACCATGTGGAATGAATGAATGAGGAAAGACTAATAAAGCAAATATAAAAGATAATTACTAGTAGAAGGGGTCTCATAGGAAGACCAATGAAAGTATTGTTGGATTAAATTAATGACATTTTGAAAGAAGGTAGATACTGCCTTGATCAAAAAGTTTTAGGACTTTGTTCATAAAATCGAAAATACAAGTGTATTCATCAAAATCGATATGGTCTCCTTCAAAGTACTCCCCATCGACTGCAACGCACTTACGCCAGCGTTTGATCCAATCCTTGAATCACCGCTGGTACTCAATTTTCGGTATGCCCATCAGAGCCGTCTTCGATTTTTTCATGACATCCTCTCGGGTGCTGTAACGCGTTCGTTTTTTAAGTCGGTTGAACAGGAAAAGTTGCAGGGAGCCAGATCAGGTGAATTCGAAGGTTGCTGGATAGTAGTCGTGTTGTTTTTGGTCAAAAACTCATGGAAATCATGTCTTTCGCGATTTCAACGCGGTCTTTTTTTGCATGAAATTGAGGTCTTTCGGCACCAGTTTTGCAGCGACACGTCCGAGGCCCAAATCTCTAACCAAAATGTATTGAGCGGATCCATAACCGATGTTCAAGTCCTCTGCCAGCTCTCTGATGGTCAATTTGCGGTTTTCAGCCAACATTTCTTTGATTTTATCGATGTTTTCATCGGTTTTCGACTGCCACTGCGTTCGTCATCCTCGACCGACTCACGACCACTGAAGCGTTCGTGCCACCAAAAAACACTTCTCCAACATTTCCAAGGTTTGCGGACCGTTAAATCCGTTTTTCACACAACATTTAATACAAACTCGTTGATGCACAGTTGATGCCATTTTCAAACTTGTAAAAAATCGAAAACACGCACAAAGGTAGATGTACTCAGTACAGCGTAACTTTTACAAATGTCAAGCTATGACGCTGAAATTTGAAGGGGAGTGTCAATGATAGATGTGGTAACCTAACAAAAAAAAATTCCAATCGGGTGACTGACAGCGCCACACGGTGGCCGGTCCTAAAACTGCATCGTAGGAGCTGTATAAGAAGTTGTGTGAATGAAGAAGAGGCTAAAGATATGTCGAGATAGAAACTTCTGGTGCTCTCTGACAACGGTGTGATGGTATGTATGTCTGTTATGTTTTATTTAGATATTTTTTTAGTTAAGAAGTTTTGTGACGGACGCAGTTAATATTTTTTTCCACATTATTTTTTCTTTAAACATATATTAACATTTTGTTAGGGTCGGATTAATAAAGAAGCGAATACTCATACGAGAAACAGTTGTTTAAAATTCTAATAAGGTTATTTTTATTGAATTTGTTTTATGAATATTAATTATATAGCGCGATCATGCAAAACGCCGGCTCCGAGCGGCGGGCGGGGATAGTGAAAAGGAATCTCGTTTAGTTTTGAATAAGAATATGCAAATATTTGGCGAGGAAAGTTCTCCCCTTCCCTCATCTCGCCTCCCCTCGCCTAGAATTTGTTACGGCCCCTGATGATGGCGCCTCGGGGATTATTCCAAGAAGATTCCCTTATATTTTGCTGAAAAGATTCCCTCCAAAAGATCGACTTGAGTATGCACTTATTAATATCATTTTCATCCCAAACTATTTTCCATTTAAATTCGGCATTAAGTACGCAGACTCTACAGTGTCATGCATTTGACTTTTTCAAAACCAATTTTTTTTATCACACTTTTGTTGTATAAAGTGCAAACTGGCGGACGTATCGCCATGTGGTAATCTCTTCCAGCCAACTAAAATATGTTAACGACGCCTTAAGTGAAAACCAGACTCATTATCCTATTTAAAAATCGGGGTTCCCACAGGTATTGAGCATGCAATTTATTGTTTATATATAAATGTAACGACACGAAATCTTAAAATTTATATATATTCAACGTTAAAATATATTACCAAAAAGTATATATTTAATAATTATGCTTAACCCTTAACATATCTGAATTGACGGTTTTCAGTATGACTGGCAGGCTGCATTGTCTCCAACCGGGGGTTACTGTTCGGTTGACGTTCGTTAACATTTTTTGTCAAACAGGGTTGTAATGTATTTATATATTATGTTTTCCCTGTATACTATATAACTCAGCGGGCTTAATACCATGAAGTAATCTCTTCCAACCAACCAGAAGACTGTTAAAGAGGCCTTGAGTGAAAACAAGACTGGAATCATTTAAAAAAAACCTTGGTTCTAACGAGAATCGAACCCGGAACTCTCGGTTTGGGACACAAGCATCTTCTCAACTTGGCTACGGAGGTTGTGGGCGTACATTTTATATATCACAAAAGTACGTATATTCAACGCAAAAACAAAACAAATAATGTATATGTTAAATAATTATACTTATGTTACCTCTCTACATATCCTTTTTTTTAATAAAATTTGCCAAACGCTATACCTTTACGTATATAGAAACTTATATCTTAAGAACTAATTTTATTGATATATTATAATTATGAACGTACTTAATTTCAATTTCCCACATGTCATTTTCTTTTTAATAATCTAAATATATAATATAATTTCTTAGAAATAGTTAACACCTAGACACTACTTTTAACTAGATAACAATTTTTACAACTAATGATTTAGCTAGTACATGTCCACTCGTTCAGGCTACTTGTATTCCATCACATTCACTGAAACCTTGGCCCTCCCAGCTAACACTGTAGGTGGACTAGTCAGGCCACAAATGATGCTTCGGGAGCCAGTGCTTATAACGGAAAGTTGGTCGGACGTACTCTCGTACCGAATTAGCGATTTGAAGTGCTCAAGATCGCTTGACAATAAGCCCGCTAGATTTTTTTGACATTTCCCTTTCTGTGCTAAAAAAATCCGCGCGTTCCGGTGCTATGTATTTAATACACATCAAAACACATGTAAAAATGTACGATTTAAAATCGGAAAAATAAGAATATTCGTAGCCAATCGCTTAAATTAATTAAATTTGAAGTCACAAGTGATAATAATTGAAATTGAATTGCTGAAAACATGAAAAAAACCATCGGCCGACATTCACAAAACGGGTGAAGCGACCATCTCAAACGAAAGCCCGCGAGCTACTGAAGCGAGCGAACTGAGATTTTATTTCTTGCGTTCCCATATAACGAAGTAGAGTGACAGTGAGACGTGAATAGCGTCGCTTCCTCACCCATAGCGGTTATTTTAGAATGAATATACCTACGTCACACACTGGCACACGTTTGATTGTATTGATTCCCGATTTTCACAAAATATTTCTGATGTGGTCGATAAGTGCTACTTATTATTAATTTTT
Source organism: Odontocerum albicorne (assembly GCA_949825065.1). Taxonomy (NCBI): domain Eukaryota; kingdom Metazoa; phylum Arthropoda; class Insecta; order Trichoptera; family Odontoceridae; genus Odontocerum; species Odontocerum albicorne. Next base: position 941,615 of record OX463850.1, read on the forward strand.
TTTTTCATTCAATGCGTAAATGTATTACGGAGGAACACTTTAAATCTGAACCCAGTATTTATTATATTTATAGAGATATAAAAGTTTTTAAAAGCAACGTGTACTAGTTACACATCACAAGGAAGGAAGGGTTAACAATTAAATGTTAAATATATAAAAACTTTGCCGAATATCACGACTGCATCCTCGGAGCAAGACCTGATTGATGCGAATGCTAGGACGATCTTTGTCGTCTTATACTGGAAATACGCGACATAAATAACAATAGAAGGTCCAGATACGGAGAATGACTTCAATTTTAACACTTCTCTTTTTTCCAGCCATCGGTATACTAGAAAAAATATTTAAAATGCCACTAGGTACCATATTTCCCTTACACCCAATTTAGTCAGATTTCAATTTGAATAGAAAAGGTTTTGAAATAGGCCCAGGGAATATTACTTTCCACTATTAGCGTTCATTTCTGGAAATCCGTTTTGTCAATTTTTCATTCTGAATGCCGCACGGGATTCTGGAAAAAGTAACAAATTACGCGTTTCACTCTTTTGTACGTGATATAAGACATTATTGAATAAAATAAAATCCCATGCGTTATGGAGAAAATGAAAAATCTCGCGAAAAGATCAAAAATATTTTCCGATGAAAGTTATAAATGTTTTCACAGAAAATTTCTTTTGAATTTGTCAACTTTTTTTTTCCTTTCACGTGTTACTCGTGTTACAATAATTTAATCTGGCAATATTGAACCTTTTAAAAAACACCCTTTAAAGCGATCGTAATAATCGAGAAATCGTAAAGTAATAATGTTTTTATAAACTTTATAACTGATGTATAGTTTATAAAAACATTATTACTTTACGATTTCTCGATTATTAAGATTTTTCAGGTTTATAAGTATATTCTGATTTATAAAATATGGCTAAATGTGAATTCATAATTATCTATTATATTTACATTATATTTCTTTGGGTGTATATTTCGTCATTTTGAAATTAATGTTCGTTTTCTTGAGAAATATTACAATTAAATCGATTGTTATTGTTGTCAAATGTCACATTAAATCTGGTTGTTTCTTATTGTTGTTAAATGTCATATAAACAAAGGGGTTATATTTATTATTAACAAAAAACTAGAATTCATTAATTAACTTCAATTAACATTTTGAATGTCTCAAAATGGATGGTGTATGCAGCTTTTTGGAATGTCTTGTCAAATTTAAAAACTACACCCATACTCTACACTCCACATAACGCCGAGTATGATACTATTACATATATGAAGATCTATAAAGGTTCTTTTATAGTTCGTTTTCCCTTTGTAAGTATTCTGCGGTTTTCTTACCAAATATGGTTTTCTAAACATATGCAGATGCGGGAGTGTTCCTTATCTAATAGCCCCCCCCCCATCTTATCCTTAAACTTAATTTGTTTTTTTTTTTGTTTTTATTTTTTTTTGTAATAATTTAAATCTGTACTGGAATCGAATGAATTTATTTGTGTACAAAATGAAACTATTTTTTATACGAAGAAATCTTTCAATTCAAATATAGTTTTCAGTCAAGAAAAATGAAACACATAAAATGAATATGTTTTTGTGTTCCAAACTCGTATTTTCGACATTTTAAGACTTTTTCGATGTCTTTGTATTGTTTTGTATTGCACTTTTTACACAGAGCCACCTGGTGGACCTATTGCCTTTTTGGTTATTTTCAACATTTTAAATTATAATTATTTTTCAAAAAAATAATATGGAAATAATATAAACCAATAAGTTATATTTGATACATTCTTATACTTGAATTATACCATATTCATCGTCAAATATTAAACAATAAATTACTTTGTTCTATTTGAAGAGAGCATCGGGAAGAAATGTAATCAGTGGAAGTTATTTATTATTAAATATCCTAATATAAAGTTCCACAAAGTTAAAAACTAAATCTTTGGTGAACAATAATGATCTTCTTTTATTCCTTTTTTTTATCATACTGTAGACTTTTTTTTAATAGTTCTTACACCCAAACTAGGATTATTTGTGTCACATAATCATAGTAACCATGCAATTATACACATATGATTCAATGTATTATATATGAGTTAACTAATTTGAAAAATGTCAATTCTAGACAATTTAAAGTTCAATTGATTAAGCTTCAAAAATTTAACTGTCGATCTATAAGTGGAAAGTTCGTCGAAGTCAAAATAAATGCAACATTCATTAGTTCAAAGTCTAACAGCTCATCATACAATTCAGTAACATATTATTTCGTTACTGAGACCTCAGAATAAACTTTATGTTATAAGTTTTAAATATTTAAATACTTTTACTTTTATCTGAAATAATTTTTGATAACTTCGAACATTAAAGATTTTTTAAGGTAGTGTGGAAAATTTTTGGTATTTTCAAACATTTCATATACAAAGGTTTTTATCTTTGTGATACTTTTTTATAAATATCTAAATACTTTATCTCCGAAATATTAATGGAACACGAAAGATTTTTTATTTTTGTAATATCCTTAAAAAAAAATAAAGATATTCATTACGGTTTCATTATAAACAACCACAACTTACATAAAATTCGATACATTTACGAAGGCCCAGTGAATAAAAAAAAATCCCTGTCATCAAAAAAGGAAAAAGAAAATCGCGTTTTTAAAAAAGCTAATGTAGCCGAGACAGTTGTTATATTTATAATATGAACAGAATTCTTTTTTTAAAAAGGGAGAAAATAAATTATAAGAATAGCAAGTGAATGGGGTAGGTCGGCTAAGGGTGGGAAAAGGGGTAACAGTCGGCCTCCACCTTTTCCATCCCTCTCAAGGACTTCACAAGGCCCGGGAAATATTTAGTCGTTATTTACGGAAATTCCACCCCTCATATTTGAAGTTCCTTCCTCGACAATTTATGGTACGTATTGTTTCCTTGCTTCCGCACGGATCAACATGACGGACAGATTTCATGCAAGTGCTGTGACACTTTTATGGAGAAATAAACAAGTATCAAGACAGACCCTGAAAACTTGGAGCTGGAGTAATGGCGTGTCTGTGGGAGACATAATTATTGTTTAGGGTAGTTCTTCTGATGTTTCCACTCGTACATTAAAGATGAAACTTTTATGACAATGAGCTCTGAGTGACTTAAATTTAAGAATTGATTGATTGAAGTAACCAGGTTAAAAGCCTCCTTGATCTGGTTAGTAAGAAGATTATTTTCTCTCCAAAGCCTTCGAATCAAATTTTAGATTAAAAAAAATAAACAAAAATAGGGTGCAATTCTTATTAAATGATTTATTTAATTATCAAATTTTAGATTAAAAAAATAAACAAAAATAGGGTGCAATTCTTATTAAATGATTTATTTAATTATCAAATTTTAGATTAAAAAAAATAAACAAAAATAGGGTGCAATTCTTATTAAATGATTTATTTAACTACGATGTACATATGACACGCATGGCAACTAATGAAATGTTCACCATCTCTAGCGTTAAAACCTCTTTTGCTCAAAGGCAATATGCTTATTTAGCTCCCACGACGTACAATGGGGTGCCGAATTCAATAAAGATAAAGGAAGGAAAACCATTTAAACAGTCGATTGTAGCGTGGTTGTTATTGCGACAGGATTTTGAGTACTTGGGCTTTAAGGATGAATGACGTGTGGAAAAGATTTGTGTGGGCTCTTGAGTGTTGCTTTTTGTTGTTTGATTTTTGTTGTTTTGTATTTGTGCTTCTGTATATTTTCGTGTTAATTTTTATTCTTATGATTGTGTGAGGTATATTATGGGATGAACATTTTTCGTTTTATTTTTGTTTCATTTTGGGTTCATCTTTGGTTTTACTTTTGTTTTTATTCTTATGATTGTGTGCGGTATATTATGGGATGAACAGGTTTGGTCTTTCTGGAGTGATGATGTGTGAAGAGTTTGATTCCGCATGATGTTTCCAGTTGTAATTGAGTGTCACTGTTGGTCAGGTTGATGAGAACGCGCAACGGGGTTTTGTTTTTGTGTAATCAAAAATCGGAAAGAAGTATCGATTTATTTTTTCATGCTAAATATCCTCAGTGAGATACAAGCAAAAGCCTAGTTTACTAGGGATACGACAAATAAAAGGCGACAAACCCAGATCCATTAAAATAATGTCTGTCTAAATTAAATTACCTGTTGTTCTTTCACAAATTATGTATATTTCTTGTCATGTGCAATAATAAATAAATAAATATGTTAGACAGATGAGTGTTGTTAATTTTTCGCGTGCAATAGTATTACTTACACGATGACAAAATGCGAGTAATTAATTAACATTTCTGGAGTTCAACGCTGACTATCCTGTTTGCTTCAAAACCTTATTCTTCGGTAGCTTAGTGGTAATATTTGTGGCTTCCATCCGGGAGTTTTAAGTTCCTTTCTCTATGGTACCCCAAAGAAAGGGTGACAGTCTTCTAAAATAATTCGTCTGGTAACAATACTCGCCTCGACGCTCGCGGTAGCGTTGCCAACACATTCCATAACCGAGAGTCCTGTGCCTACCCCAGAGACTCTAAACCCAAAGGCTCACTTAATGGGACCGAAAAAACCTTAAAGCTCCCAGATACGCTCTTTAGGTTATCCGAAATACTAATTCAGACATATTTAAGGGTACAATACAAAAAAAATATCCAAAGAATTCGTAAAAATAACTAGAATTAATAAAATATATTTAGGTCAACATATCACGTAAACTTACGACAAAACATGACACAAGTTGAACCTAAACATTAATCTCGTAACAAAAAAGGATTAGTTTGACTGAATAAAATCTTGATACAGGAGATAAAAACACGTGTCGTGCTGATAATTATCCTTGTATTAAATACAGTTTAATAGATTTTTATCCGCCTTCATCCGTTCAGTGTAAAACATAAGCCTCCCTCAAGGTCGTCCAAAGCGCCTGTTTCCGACGTTTGACTCCAATTATTTTCAGCTATCGGCCAAATAGCATTAGACTTGAGTCCCAGAGACCTTCTTACACTCTTGTTGCTTGTTCTCGGTCACTATTCAAAGATTTTCAAAGCTGTATTTTACCTGGCTACCTTACAATAGCCTGATGACCTCTGTGGATAGTTGGTAAGATGTTTGACATCCCCCCGAATTTTTCAAGTTCGATTCCTAATGAAAAAAAAAACAAAAAAGGCATGCGGAGTAGTAATGCCACACATGCGATGACAAACCCCGAATTCCGTGCCTACTCAATTTTGTCTCCCAGCCACACTTTTGTCTCCCGGTCATACTCAAATTTCCTATTCGGATTTGTTGAGCAGTACCATATAAATGAATAAATTTGAAAATGATCTGATTAAATACATTTTTTACCATATTGACTAATTTAATTTAACTTTTCTGGATGTTTAAAGAACACTATCTGGAAAAACAAGTATATGAACATCCAAAGAAAGGTGAGGATATACAAGACCTGTGTCCGCCCCATAATGACATACAGCATAGAGTCCAGAGCCGACACTGTCAGAACCAAAAATCTTCTTCGAAACAGCGAAATGAAGGTACTCAGGAGTATCGCTGGCAAAACCCTTCGTGATAGAGTACGAAACACAGAAGTTCGAAGGATGTGCGAAGTTGAAGATATTGTCAGATGGGGACGACATTGACGAAGGTTCTAGAATGAACATGTATCCAGAATGGTGGAACCAAGAGCATTAAGAATGGCCAGGGACAGTATCCCCGAAGCAAGCAGACCTCCAGGACGACCTCACACAAGATGGAAAGACAGCTGGTAGTCGACGTGATGAAATGACATGGGATGAATGTGAACTTAAGGCTGATATGTTGAGTAAGATGAACAAAACCATGCTGGGATGGTTTGGGCATGTGAAATGAAGGAATCAATAAAGACAACAAAAAAAACAGTGCAAATGTTAATGAAAGTCGTGATATAGGAAGACCAAAAAAAGGGATCGTTGTAGGAAGTGAATGATATTTTGAAAGAAGGAATGGCAAAATAACCCAAAGAAATCGTCGGAGTTGTGTGAGAATGTGTCGATGTAGAAGATACGAAAGATATGTCCTCTCTGCCTACTCTGACAGGGATATCGCGTGGTGGTATGATTATATGTTTAAATATTTAAAATAGATAAAATGTGAGTTGATTCGTTTTTGCATTTATACATTAAATTTTCGCTAAGCACAATCGCTATTGTGCCTTTCCTCCTTATTGCCTACTGCCGAGATGAGCAGATTGCTTTTTATTTTCCACCACTTAACTAAGGGTTAGCTTTTATTTATTCTACAGTTTAGGGGACATTCCTTTGACCGTGATTATTTACTCAGAAATCGATTTTTTTCACTGGATAATGCCCAAAACTTCATATTCTTGATTGTAACAGTATCAGATTGTCATTTTTCGATCTTCAATCGTTTTAGGCTCGCAGTTGTACATATTTTTATTTATTTTATTTTAGTTCTGTGGTGTACATGGCTAAAAATTATACACCTTATACTATACAATAATATCTTGAACCAGTCAGTTTATCTTGAATAAAATGAATTGTTTATTCCATAACATATTTAAAAAAAACATTCGTTTAAATTTAAATAAAAAAAACACTAAGGCCTCGACTACGCAGGTAGAAGCCTCGCTTGGTACTTAGAGCTACACTACTAGGTGACTTTGATAGTTACGTAGCGTGGCGAGAAGCATGCAGTGTGGCCATTGCGATAGTATAGAGTGCGTTGGTTCGCTAGGATATGACACCTAGCTCGCAGCGTAACTCTAAGCACCAAGCGAGGCTCCTACATATGTAGCTAAGGCCTACCAAATGACTAATCTCTAGCAATAATGGTAGAATTAAAGGAAAGTAATTTGTTCAAGAATAAGGAAGATAAGCAAAGGAAAATTGGAATGAAAGGATATTGTAAGTGATGTCATATTGTTTCGATTCTCGCTTCAATGTTTACAGGATGGTGCACATCTAGTAAATCTTGAAAGATCGATCCAGAGTTGCACCCAGTGAACCGCAACTGAAAATGTCTAAAATGTAGTATAAGGTGTTGGCATGCAACAGGAGTCTCTCATTGTCTGATAGAAGAAAACGATACAGTCTTGAATGATCTTGTTGAGTCACCTGCGACTTTGGAACGTGTTTATTTAGTGTTCCCTCTCGTTTCTTAGAAAATCTGCTTTGTTCAGTCTAGTAACATTTAGAATAAACATCGGCTTATATAATCCAGTTGTATGAAAGAGTCGAGATTACATGTGTAGATGTGAACATATCGCCTGTTGATAATCATAGTGGCGAAATTCCAAAAAATCGTTTTTTTTGTTTTGCCACTATGATTCTCAACAGGCGATATGTACTTATTTTCACACTGTTAGAATTTGGGCGTTTGTGGCTAAATAGACTAAGGAATGAGTACATTTTATTTTCCATATGTTGTGCATAATTTGCACCATTTTCACTTACCCGCTTACGTGACCGAAACGGGCGTGAATTCAACTTTAATAGTTTTTATACAGTTTTTTGTGAAAATTTGATGAATTTCGCATAACATAAATTTCATTTAAACATATTTTTGTCCGAAAATGTGTTAAAAGAAATAATTGTGATTGTAGTTGATTTACAGACATATTGTTGTGAAAATCGCAAACTTTGTTATATCAGTTTTTAATGTAATGAGCTATTTTTCAAAACACTGTAAAGTTAGTTTATATCACTGGAAAAAGAAATTACTCGAGTGACATTAGTTTTTGATTTATGGAAAATAAAAGTTTTGGACCTCAGTAAAGAAGAATAATAGAGGTTAAAAGTATTATCTAAATGAAGACAGTTCATGTGAGATCTTCTTCTTCATGTGTCCTGCCGGGTCCCCCCGACGTTGACGATCACTTGGGAGAAACCTTGTCTGTCCTGGGCAGCACGGAACAGCTCCTCCACACCTCTCATCCCGGTCCATTCTCTAATGTTCCGAAGCCAGGAGTGCTGCCTTCTTCCAACTCCTCTACGACCCTCAATCTTCCCCTTTATGACAAGTTGTAGGATTGCATACTTTTCACCTCTCATTATGTGGCCAAAATATGAAGTCTTACGGAGCTTGATTGTTGTGAACAATTCTCTCTGTGTATTTGCTCTACGCAATACTTCAACGTTGCTAATCATGTCAGTCCAGGATATTCTTAGCATCCTTCGGTGGATCCACATTTCAAAAGCCTCCAAGCGGTTAATGATATTAACTTTGAGGGTCCATGCCTCGACACCATAAAGCAAAACTGACCACACATAACACTTGATCATTCTTTGTCTGAGCTTCAAATTTATATTATCGTTGCAGAGAAGATTTTTCATTTTATTAAAAGCTGCACGAGCTGCTTCTATTCTACATTTAATTTCTATATCGGGGTCCAGATTCTCAGTGATGATGCTGAGATACGATGTTTAATTTTTCCCATAAATCTAGATTTGTTTGTTTACGGCAATTGGATAATCCAATAATGAAAAAAGTATATTAATTTTTGGTTTTATTTTATGGGGTTTAAATTGTGTTAAATTTTCATTTTCTACCGTATAACCTGGAAGGTTTTTTTGTAATGTTGCAATCTCTTATACCAGACATAAAAATGTTAAACAAGTCTCAAGTAGATACTTGATACACGATTTATTTAATCTGGGTACCGACGGGTATCGAACCTGCATCCCTCGGGCTGTAACACAAGCATTTTTTTCATTAGATCACGAAGTATGCCAAAATGAAAAATGAATGTGTTTTAAAATTTACACAAAACCTCAAAAACGCTTTCTTTTCCATAAAGTCTTATAAACGAAGATGTTAAAACCTTATCTTGTATGTTACACGATCACCTGTCTTGTATGTTACACGATCACCTATATTGTATGTTACACGATCACTTATCTTGTATGTTATACGATCACCTATCTTGTATGTTATACGACCACCTATCTTGTATGTTATACGATCACCTATCTTGTATGTTACACGATCACCTATCTTGTATGTTACACGATCACCTATCTTGTATGTTACACTATCACCTATCTCATATGTTACACTTCTGCACCTGTATACCTTCTCATACAGCTCCTATGATTCCTCTGACTTTTTACATTTCCTTCTTTTTAATAATCCATCTTTCTTTGGTATTCATCTTAAACGCCTTCCACTGACATTTGCATTGTATATTAAGTATTTCTTCACTCATTCGTTCTACGTGCCCAACCATCTCAGAGTGATCTTGTTCAACATATCAGGCTTAAGTTCACATTCATTCCTAATAATTTGGGTTGAGGTGTAAAAAATTGTTCACCATAATCAAAAACACCAACAGGTGCCTTGAAACCAAACGATAACTGACAATCATACCTGAACCCGAGAGATACCTATTTATCAAAAATAATGTTGATTCATTTCCATTTGTTCCAACCTTAATGTAGATATGAAGACCAGAGTAATAGTTATGCCCCCAGGAATCATATTCGAATCGCCGAACGGGAGAAAAGCATTTAACTTGCTAGGTCAATAAGATTCTTATTAGATAACAATTAAGGTAAGTAATGAAAACGATATCGTCAAAAGAATAATATAATGCCCTTAGTTCCCATTAATCCTAATCACTTAATTCCGCATTTTGTCATACATTGTCACCCCATATATTATTCTAAGTGGACGCATTTATACAACATTTATTCGACTCTTTTCAGTCATCTTCTACGTCAACGTTTCGGTACCAAACTTCAAAGTGGGTACTAAAATACTGTTGTGGTCTATTTCTTGGCAGATATTTACAAGATAAAAATTTTCCTCAAGTTGCTTTAATATTTGATTTTTCACTTAGGTTTTACATAAAATTGATGTTCGTTAATAAAACAACTTGACATTAGTTCGTTTAGGTCAAAATGGTAAAAGTAAGAACAGTTTAAGGTTTAAATAAATTATATTAATAGCTTCCTTGAGCCAAATGAGTTAAGTCAACACAGTAAACATAACTTGGCTGATATATTGAAATGCCAACACAAAAGAGGTGTCTAGACTTTACCGAATGGAGGTTAGTGTTGCCAACACAACAAAAAGGGTGCGTAAAGAGGGGTCGTCACGGAACATTACCAACAGGGTCATATGCGGCAGTCGGAAACCATCAGGAGACATGAGCAAACATCATAGGTAGTTTTACTGTCGCGAGTTGGTTGGAATAGTTTGCTTCAAGGCGACTCTGTCTTGTGCGCCCTGAATTGTAGAGCCTACCTCTTACGAGCACAATATACGCCCTAGAGAAATAGAGCAATGGGGGTTGATGAATAATTCAGCGTAGAGGAAGCGGCACAAATTTCGATTAGAGTAACTGTTTCACCATAACTGAATTAATATAATATATATAGTACAGACATTAAGGCATTAAACTGTTTTACTGACTGAATCACATTTTCGTGTACCTACTATATTGCTAGACGAAGTTGATGTGACGACCTCATTGCCCTAGTTTGTAAGGCGCTTAGCTTTCATCCGGTTGTTTTGAGTTCGATTGACGATGCTAACCAAAATAAAAAAAAGTGATATCATTTAGCAACAATAACAACTCCGTCGCCTAGTTAGTAAAATACCTGCGTCCGAACCCACAGATGTTTTTTAAACAGGTTTCTTGTCTGTTTTCCAATTAAGGCTTATTTAGACACATTTTTGGTTAGTTTGAAGAGGTTTTCACACGTAAGGCTGTAGTGTAAGCAATTGAATACATTACAAAACTATAGCACATCTTGTAGGATAGCGGCACGGGTGAAAACAGGACTCATGAAAGTTGACATATCTCAAAAATTTCTTATGAGATATTTTTCTTGTCATTTCAGTTAATATAAATTAGTTCAGTTGACATTTTGAATGCCTCAAATTGTCACTTATAGCTTTAAGACGCATTTGAAGGCAACTCTTTTTGGGAATTATAATATTATCAAAATTTATTATTTAATTCATACACTACACTCCACCTAAACCGAATGTGTTGATATCACATATCGTAAGATCTACAAAAGTGTTTTTATATCTTGTATTCTCTTTGTAAGTTTTCTGCGGTTTTTTATTAACATGTTTAATGGCCAAAGTCACCACCGTCCCTTCCTGATACTCTTTTTTTTTTTGGTTTATCAACAATATATCAATAATATTGGGTTCGAATCCGAAGTTAGATCGCCCTTGAGGATAGTTTGCTCTCTAAACGGGGCTACATATACAGTCAATTTATAATAATTATTTGTCAACATTTAAGGCAATCAACCATCCAATAGTTAGCTACTGACAAGCTTATGGGCTATGGGAAATCATAAATTAAGATTTATTCATTTATTTTACATTGGAAGGAAAGATATAATAGAAATATAGCAGGAACTTAAAAACATACTTTTCAATAGTAAAAAAAAAGCAAAGAGGTCTTACTATATCATGCTTAATTGCTGTGCTCAGATACTGTAGACTTGCTGGCTCATAACTAAGAATTCCAATTGCTGTGCTCAGATACTGTAGACTTGCTGGCTAACTAACTAAGAATTCCAATTGCTGTGCTCAGATACTGTAGACTTGCTGACTAACTAACTAAGAATTCCAATTGCTGTGCTCAGATACTGTAGACTTGCTGGCTAACTAACTAAGAATTCCAATTGCTGTGCTCAGATACTGTAGACTTGCTGGCTAACTAACTAAGAATTCCAATTTCTGTGCTCAGATACTGTAGACTTGCTGGCTAACTAACTAAGAATTCCAATTGCTGTGCTCAGATACTGTAGACTTGCTGGCTAACTAACTAAGAATTCCAATTGCTGTGCTCAGATACTGTAGACTTGCTGGCTAACTAACTAAGAATTCCAATTATAAGTCAACCACCTTATCTCGTGTGTCAATTAAATACTCTCATCCCTGATAAGAACAAAAAAACGCATCCAGATATAGGCGAGATATAAATTTTCATAGTTTAAGGAACGAAATTTGTAAAAACAACAATATATTTGATGTACAAATGCTAAGAAGATTGCTTTCTAATGCAACAACCCATAGACAATAAGAAGATAAAATCCCAGCAATTATTAATCTCTCAATGTACGACATATAATATGATCTTATAGTAAAACTCGTGTGCGAAAGACCACTGGTTCGAACCACACTCTATGCTGCTTACCTTGAATGTTTTTTCCGCCTAGTATTTGGGGGTATAACGACATATGTACTTATTCTTCCAAAAAAAGGAAAAAAATACCGGTGTATTCCGATCCTCTCCCTTTTATTTATTTTATTTAACACTTTTATTGCAAATACAAGCTGGTGGGCTTATTGCTAGGCGGCAGTATCTTCCAACCAACCAGACAAAAGTAAATGGAGCAAGTTACGTGGTCGCATAAATCATTCAAATGACTATCCATCCCCATGAAATCCATAAACACATACGTGAGCATATACCCACGAATCCCACAAAGACGGGCAATCACCCGAACATTATTTTTCATATAAAATGAGACATCATCAATCAAAAGGAAAGGAAGGGATGGTGGAGAGGAAAGGAAAATAAAATTCAGGAATGAAATATGTTATTTTACTGACTAGAAATTAAGAGTTTTTTCAGGCGCTTCTTAAAGTCACACTTTCGTGTGCCATCGGATACCTAAAGGTGTGGCCTGTGAGTTAGCTGGCAAGTAACAGTTCCTTCGCTTAAAGAGAAGAGCAAAAAGGGAAAGAAAAAAAAAACCTCGGCATTTCTTTCCTTTTGGACTGAATTGCCGTCGGAATGGCGAGGGTATTTTCGATTACGAGGCTCAGCAACGATAACTATACCAAAACTAGACTAGCAAGTGAATAAGCTAAAACTTGATACCAGTTCGATAGGTATGGAACATGGTAACACAATCTTAAATCCAGTAGTTCTGAGTACATCACGCATGTAAAATATAGTATATTTAATAATTTGTTTCTTGTGCCCATTCTTCAGGAGGAATATATTCCGCGAGCACTCTCAGAAGAGAAGCTCCCACAGCGCGTATTATGTGCGAATTCTATTACAAATTACATTGCCACTGCGTCCTTGCGGATTTCTTAGTCAAATTTCTATTGTTTGTTAATTACATTTGTTGGCTGATGTTAAATTGGCACACCCCACACACTCCGTTCCGCAGCTCGTACATTACTTCGCTACTTAACTGTTTACTGAGAACTGAAATTCTCTTCTTCAAATCTAAAATTACGCTTTCATTGGGCCTATCTTTGAATGCCACGATGGTTAAACAACAGTTAAAATAACTGTTAATTATTTCTAGAAGGATACGATTATTTACCTTTGTCCTTATAAAGTTAATTTTTTGAAAAATATTTTCCATTATTACTGTTACGTTATTACTCGTAGATAACATGGAAAATAATTAATTAATTTCCCTGAATATGAGATTTTCCCTAAATCATCCATTTTTTTATAATTAACAAACTTACCCTTAAGCATGTCCGAACTGATGGATATTTAACGTGTGTCCTAGTAGGACGTGCTGATGATGTTGATGTTGACATCTCTGTATTCGCTTTAGTCGAATTCTGTGTTCCTTTTCGTTCGGGGTCATCAATTTAGCGGGATGCTTAATTTGATACGTCGTGATGATTTTGATTTGTTTGTATTTAAAATAAAATACGTCGATTCAGGAATGCGGTAAAAGTGAGAGTGAATAGTCGGTAAATAATACACAGAAATGAATGGTCAAGCGAATAATAACAAGTGCCTTTATTCAACGATAAGTAGGTATATATAGAATTTCAGAATGGGACGCGTGAATGCGTCCGAGGTATATCTCGATCTCACTTCTGCGCGTGTTGAGGTGGTCGCAAGCGCTGCGGATACTACAGTGGGTAGGATATTTATTGTCGAAACGGCGAGACGGCGTGAAATGTTCTCTTTCTACCTTGGAATGCGATGTAAATATTATTTGTGTGTAAACAGTGTTGACGTTTCTGGTATGTGACAATTGTAGATATCCAGAGGTTGATTCATCGGTCGTCGACCCTGCATGTTAACAGTATTTAGGGACGTGGGTACCCTACAGATACATTGAAAAGCGTAGCTGGGAGACAACATTTACAAATAAACTAAGTCCACTGGAAAATAAGACATAGGTGTAGAATGTCTAACAGTTATTCTTCCGAATATTTATGCTTCTTTATTAATGTATTTATTTATCACTTTTATTGCAAATAGAACCTGGCGGACTTATTGCCAGGTGGCAATCTCTTCCAACCAACCAGAAAAAATAAAAATAAAAAGCAAGTTACGTGGTCGCATAAATCATTCAAATGACTGTCCATCCCCACTAAATCCATACGTGAGCCACGTATACCCACGAACACCACAAAGACGGACAACCACCCGAACATTCTTATTCATATAAAGTGAGATATCATGAATCAAAAGAAAAGGAAGGGATGGTAGAGAGGAAAGGAAATCCTTTAATCTATATTACAAATTTTTCTCTTGATTGAGACTTCATTTTGAATTTGTGAAAATGTGGAAATGTAATACCATTATTAAAAAATACGAGTCCACTATCACCGAGAGACTAAGGGCCAATCTCGATCTCTCCTAAGAAAAAAGAAAATTGCTTATTAATAAATAAATAAATATTAGGTTTATTGACAGCAACATAGTATGTACAAGATCACACCTGAATAACATTTCTAAAAACACATAAATTGCAGACAATACATCAGACACAGAAGCTATCAAAAGGTCTGGGCTCATCTAATAGCACCCCCTCGGCCAAAATACACCCCACCAATATAGAGCGAACCCAGCCACGGGGACACCAGATGTTTTTCAGCCCACACCCTTAAACACGTAGAAACAGGAATATATACAAAAAAATAAACACAGAAAATAAATATAGTAGATGACAAAAAAAGAAAAAAAGAAAAAAACACATTCAAGAGAGAGTACACCAGAAGATCCGGGCTCATCCCACAAACATTCCCACGGCCGAGATACACCCCAGAAGAGAAAAGCCTCAAAGGAGTCCAAATTTTACATAATGACAAATGGGAAGTAAGATAGTTGAGACAACATTGAAATAGTTAGGCAGTAATACATGGAAATAGATAAGCAGTTTAAAAGAATTAATGAGGAAATGACGCAGAAACACGTATGCACAATCCTCGATTCACCACCAGCGAAAAGAGAGAAAAGAAAGAAAATAAGAAAAGAAAAGCAAACAATACGGCACATTTATCTTCTAATAAGCTACTTAATCCCTTCTTTTCCGGTTTTCGAAATATCCCTGGATATAGTACGGCAAATGCACTTATCAATTTAACAATGGATGGATCATGCTTCTCACTCTTTTGAATTTATTTAATTCAGTCCATTGAGTACATGACATTTGAGTACATGACACATCTGAAAATATCACTTCACGTCATGAAATGGTTTCAATTCCACTTGCACAGGCATTAATAATGATTAGAATTGTCAAACAAACTATCCGATGAGATTCTACCGACTGCTGGGCATTCCACAAGGTGGAATACTGTGACCAATTCTATTTTCAATCTTCATTGATTATCTTCATAACAAAACAGCTGTGAAGCTAAAATCATTTATGCGCTGTTTGAAATTCTAACAAAACAAATGTATAGTGTATAATAAGTGTGAGTGGAAGTCGTGTGAGAAGAAGACCAAGGAAAGTATGGTTGAGACATTTTAGAAGTTGTGTGAGTAGGTGTATGGATGTGGAAGTGGCTAAGGATATGTGTTGAGATAGGAAAGTCTAACATTCTGTCCTCTGCCTACCTCAACAGGAAAATAACAAAATGGTGTATGTGTATGTAAATCTTTTTTTCTTAATCTTGTATTTTCATATAACTTCATACCAAAAGGCATTGAATCGGTTGAATGGTAGAAATATACGCCAAGCTCACATAGTCTCTATTGCATAATATCCTTTACTGCCCCGCCACTCCCTCTTATCTCGCCGAAAATTTGCAGCGTCTTTCCAATCATAGATTAGCGCTACGCTCAAACAGAGATTGTTTATTGGCCTTTCCAGTTCACCGCTCCTCTTTCTTTACGTCGTCCTTTACTGTCCATGCAGTGACACTCTGGAATCAGTTACAAACCAATATAAGACTCGCTTCGTCCTTGGCATGCTTTAAGAAGCGACTGAAAAAACTCTTAATTTATAGTCAGTAAAATAACGTGTTTAATTCCTGATTTTTCTTTTCCTTTCCTGTCCACCATCCCTTCCTTTCCTTTTGATTGATGATATCTCACTTTATATGAAAAATAATGTTCGGGGGATTGTCCGTCTTTGTGAGGCTCATGGGCATATGCTCACGTATGTGTTTATGGATTTCGTGGGGATTGATAGTCATTTGAATGATTTATGCGACCACGTAACTTGCTTCATTTACTTTGGTCTGGTTGGCTGGAAGATATTGCCACCTGGCAACACTCCTGCAATAAAAGTGTCAAATAAAATATTTTCGATACTACATATATATATATATATATATATATATATATATATATATATATATATATATATATATATATATATATATATATATATAATTCATGAATTAAATTAATTTTAATAATATTTTATATATCGTTCATGGTTAAGGCATTAATATTGTGGATGCTTTAAGACATTGTAATTTGTTTTTATCAAACACTGTTTATTCCACTTTTTATCAAAAAGTGGATGTGACAAAAAGTGGATTAAACAGTGTTTGATAAAAAAAAATTACAATGATTTTAATTATTCTTCAAAATTGTATAACAGCACATTTTTTCATGTAACATAAATATGGAACTTATTTTCTGAAGGAAACTTTTTTCAGTATTTTTGAGACATATTTTTTATGTAATTTGATTCTTCAGACTTTTCAGAATTTCGAATAATACATAAATGCTTATTATAGAAAGTTGGGGAAGTTCAAGAGCCCATAAACACTAATAAAAGGTTAAAGAAACGAGCTGATTATGCAGAGCATTTCGCCCTTTCTATCGATTTTCCCCTTTAGCTAGAATTGAGTCCTCCCTTTTCTAAATTTGTCCCCATAGAGCTTTGTGCTAAATTTAAAAAAATATTATCGCTATGATTTTAGTACGGGCTTAGACAAAATATTTATGAAAGATTTTTTTATAAAAAATCCTTTAAACTTATTAAATTCGAAAATATAGTGTAAGAATACTATTTCTTCGAGGAATGTGTGTATATTACATACATGTATTGTTTATAGTTAAGGCATTAGCGTTGTGGAGGTTTAAAGTCATTGTAATTTATTTTATCAAACAGGAAGTCTTGTTTGTGCTCCCCTGATGATAAGGTCCAATCAATACTACTGAAAGATGAAGTAAAATAACGAATAAACTTACCTGATTTGTATATACTCGTATTTTAAATATCCAGTTGGCGATAGCGACATTTCACTCTTAAAATAAAAGGCAAACTGATTAACTTAGTGAATTATAATTCTTAAAGAAAAACGATTAAATTTAAACGCATCAAAATAAAAAAAACGGTATGTGACAACACTTGCACACAATTTATTTCAAGTCCTTACACCCTTGTATTAAATAAACTTCTTAAAAAACCACATGTGGTATTATTTTCTAGACGTATTCTCGATGCTCTTGACTATTTAATGAAACTAGATATGACATAAGGATATGGGTATCTACTTAAAGCTCACTGTCGCCAGCTTGAATATAGATACATTTGAAGGATTGTTCGTGACGATAATTTATGATTATTAACTAGATACCTACATATAATGTATACACTCAGCAATATATTTGCCTTTGCCTAAAGTGATTACACTTTCATTATTTTTTTAAGAAAAACTGACGAGCAATTGAAAAAAATTTAAATTCCACAATTATTATTCGATTCAAAGATTTCTATTTCTTGAAGTCGACGAAAGTTGTAAGATGAGGTGTATTGTTGTGTTACTATACTTAAGAAAATGTAAGATGGTTCATGTGACATTTGAAATGTCTTGTCTCAAAGGGATGGGTTAAAATCGTTTTTTTTACAAATCGAATCGTTTTTTTATAAATCGAAATAATTGTTTTTCTCTAAACTGACGTTTTAATACTTAATTTTCATTATACTGACTTTCTAATGTATTGTATTATTTGTATCTATTTTTAAATAGGCCAAGATCCACTATGAATTAATACTCAATACGAACATTTAATTTTAGATATAAAAAAATCGAAAATCCAATCATCGTATACCCCATCCCCAGATAATGCAGACTAACGTAGTGACTTTTGACAAACGTCACCAAATATTATTTGATTTTAACAAACTGCCACACTTTTGCTAATTTGTAACAAGATGTATTAATTTGTCAGTATTGTTAGTTTTATATAATGTATTTACCTACATAACTTGCTATTTATTAGAATCGACGCTTATATTGAAGTTGATAAAATAATTAAAATTACTGAACGTCGTTACATGGTTGTATTGGGGCAAATTTGTGAACTGTTACAGGGGCCATGCGACATTTTCTCAAGTATAAGGGAGTAAAAAACTTTTCGGAAAGATTATTCAAATTTGTATTTTATTTATGTCATTAAAACACTGTACTAATAATTGCAAATAAGTAGGTATCTATATATTATAATCATGTTTCATACAATTATAATCTAAACCTGATGTTTATATAGGAAGTTTAATTTAAAAATCACATTTATAACGAGAACATCGCACCTTTACTTAAAATACATTTAAATTGAACAAGGAATAAAGATGGCGTTTTTGGTTACCGTCGACTGTATCTTTCGCAGAGGCCCTGATCCCAGGCATAGGAATATAATTTCTTTTCAAAATAATATCAATTTTTAAAGCTTCTAAAATACTTAAACACCAATCCATATCGTAGTGTACCAAGATGAAAGTTTTCCGGAACACGATCTTACGTTTGGTAAAGCAAAGTGGAGCTAATAAAACTGAAATATTAATGAATCATCCCTCGAACAGGGGTCATTAAATTCCATTTTCTTATACTTCAGGGAACGTCTGATCGATTTGACCTGGAAAAATATTTGAAACTCAAATATGTTTATCTCCTTTCAAACGACGATATTGTTTTTCATTACTTAAATAAATTGTTAGCTAATAAAAATCTCATTGGCTTAGTGAGTAAAATCCTTTTCTTCCACTCGGGGTTTCGGATTCGATCCTTGGGGACATGAAATATTACTCAGGTATTTACATCTACTCTTAAGTTGGAAGACATGGATATAAATCAACATTGCGGTCTCAAGACACCTGTAAGTGTATAGGATTATGGTGTACAAGCAGTTGTACCTCAGCAAGTGCACATTTTTGAGAGATCAAAACCCAAGTGATTAAACACGAATGTGAACTTGTGTTGAGTAAGATAAGATAAAATAATTCTGAGATGGTTTGGACATGTGGAACAAATTAATGTAGAAATACTAACAAAACAAACATATGTGAGGGAAACGCATGCTAGAGGAATACTAAGTAAAGCATGATTGGATTAAGTGAATGATATTTTGAAAGACGGAAATGTAAGAAGTACAAAAATTGAAGAAGCTGTGTGGGTATGAAAAATGTTTTTTTTTTTATCAAAATAGGAAAATCTGCGTTCTCCCAGCCCCAGTAGGGATGCGGCGTGATGGTATGTGTGTATGCATGTTTGTTAAACCCAAAGTTCCGATTAAAAAGGGTTTAAAGTTCCAAGACGATTAATAGGTTCAATCTGCCGCAGTCTTCCGTTAGGTAATGTTTTATACAGTACTTTTTTGTTATACTTAATAGCATTATACGTTTTATTTAAAGTAATTTATAAGCTTCGGAATAAAATAATTTTGATAAAATCTGGTTTATGAGTACTAGTCCAGAAGAGGGACCATTAGGAATCAAATCTGGGCGTCCGCTTGCTAAGTGAGAATATTGACCGTTGTAACACTTTCTCGTAATAATATTTGTATTCTTCTGTTCAACAAAGTCATCTCTTCTGAGTCATCTCTTCTGAGTAACTACATTATTTAATAAATATTTAAACGTAACTACCATATATATACTCGTACCAATACTAATCGTATACTTGTACACGTACATGAGCAAATCAATTGTCATTCGAAATAATAATTCGAAAATTTTTAATTTGTGAAAACATTTATTTATTAAACACTTTTATTGCAAATACAATCTGCCGTGCTTATTGCTAGGTGGCAATCTCTTCCAACCAACCAGACAAAAGTAAATGAAGCAAGTTACGTGGTCGCATAAATCATTCAAATGACTATCCATCCTCATGAAATCCATAAACACATACGTGAGCATATACCCACGATCCCCAGAAAGAAGGACAATCACCCGAACATTCCTTTTCATATAAAGTGAGATATCATCAATCAAAAGGAAAGGAAGGGATGGTGGAGAGGAAAGGAAAAGAAAAAACACGAATGAAACACGTCATTTTACTGACTAGAAATTAAGAGGTTTTTCAGTCGCTTCTTAAAACATGCCAAAGACGGAGCGAGTCTTATATTGGTTTGTTACTGATTCCAGGGTCTCATTCCAGAATAAAATTGTATGTCAGAAGATTTTAATGGTGATCCTACGAACTTGAACCATTTTTTTAACCCCAGCTTCAAACACCATAAACTTCCGATGCTGACTGATCATGACATACTAATAGAAAAAAGTCTAAGAAAGGTACTGAACACGGCAGTCTTATCATTATTTAATTTAATTAGATATCTGAAAATTAATCCCTGGATTACAATAGTAATCCGCGCGAACATTACTGGGTTAATCATCACTGTACAGTAAAGTGCCATCATTATTTAATTTAATTGGATATCTGAAAATTTATCCCTGGATTACAATAGTAATCCGCGCGAACATTACTGCGTTAATCATCGCAGTACAGTAAAGTGTCACCATTATTTAATTTAATTGGATATCTAAAAATTAATCCCTGGATTACAATAGTAATCTGCGCGAGCATTACTGTGTTAATCATTACAGTACAGTAAAGTGTCACGATTATTTTATTTAATTGGATATCTGAAAAATAATCCCTGGATTACAATAGTAATCCGCGCGAGCATTACTGCGTTAATCAGCACAGTACAGTAAAGTGTCACCATTATTTAATTTAATTGGATATCAGAAAATTTATCCCTGGATTACAATAGTAATCTGCGCGATCATTACTGTGTTAGTCATCACAGTACAGTAAAGTGTTACCAATTATTTTATTTTATTAGATATCGGAAAAATAATCCCTGGATTACAATAGTAATCGGCGCGAGTATTACGGCGTTAATCATCACAGTACAGTAAAGTGCTACCAATTATTTTATTTTATTGGATATCTGAAAAATAATCCCTGGATTACAATAGTAATCCGCGCGAGCATTACTGTGTTAATTATCACAGTGCAGTAAATAAAGCACATAGTCGCGTGGTGACGCACTGGACTTCCGTGTAGAAGTTTAGTAGTTCGAACCATACGCTGTGCTACTCTCCTCGAATGACACAGGTATAAGGATGCCTATGACTTCGATCACATCTATTACTTAAAAAAAAACATGCATGTGCGCTCCGATCATCTCACTTCAGGTCTTCCATTGAATCCAGAACATCAGTGTGGCCGATGAGTTTGCTGGTGTGCAACGGCTCACTCACTTAAAAAACCAACTTCACGACACAGTTTAGCTTCCAACTGAATCGACGTTGGAATGATGAGGCGTTCCTCCACTACGAGGCCCAGTAATGACGACGGTTAACATTATAACATAGTGTGATAAAATAAGCGTTCCTATTTTTATGTTTTATTTAACTACTTTCTTATCCTTACACTTAACTTGTATATCGTCGTTGTTCTGAGAAAAGCATCTAAGTGGTTTCACTGTTATGAAAAAATAAAAAAACATATCACCCCGAAGCAATTCCTTACTTAATATTCATCCCTGCCAACCAGCGCAGGAGTTCATAACTTAATAAACCACGACACATCAAGTGATTCGGAATAAATAATAAAATAATATAGAAAAAAAACAATATTTTAGAAGCGTTTTAGTCACCTTTTTACAGTTGTTTTCACTAAGAAAGGATTCAGTCCAAAACACGTGTCCGTATTTTTAATTTTAAGGTAATATGTTTTTAAGTTACTAATTTTTTCTGTAGTAATTCTTATAAATAAATAAACTGTCTTTATATAACATCTGTTTGTATTTTATTTTATTAAAAACTTGATTTTACATCGCCTTGCGAAACTTAAATTGCATTTATCTCAAAACTCAATATTTGGACTTCAAATATCGATCTCAAAACTTAATATTCTCAAAACTCAATGTTCGAAGAACAACGACGATATATTTATTTTGTGATATTTTAATCAGTCAATAATAGTATATTCTAATCCCCATTTAGAACTCCCTTGGTTCTGTAAACGGCGCTGTATAAATTGCCCTTTAACTTTTTTTATTTTATACTGAGGTAAATTTGATTTTCACAGCCCTCACTAAGCAATATGTCTTGTCACAGAAAATTAGAAATATACAGAGGCACACCTAGGTCATGACCTAGTGCGCGTCCAGATTGACTCCCTATAATGGATGGCCGAGACCTACTGCAGGTCAGCTAGCTGCAGAAAGTGGGCCAGAAAACAGAAGGCTGAAGGGAAGGGCCAGGGAACTGACGCCGAGGATAATGGGGTCAGCTCACCGTCCACAGGAAAACGATCGCATTCCGTAGCTAGGCTGATGTCCCCCAGGGGGAGGACCCTGGATTCTTTGATATTTATCACCGGCACAGTTTAGCAGGACAATTGATCTGACCGATATATTTCAACCTTGGTTCCAGTTTCAGGATTTGTTAATTTAAACCGGCATTTAGGATTATATTGGAATATATTTGATTTCAAAACGGAGGAAAAAAAATATTAAATTAATTTGTTTTTTCTCTGACGAAAACCTTTTCCTATAGCCTTATCTCAGTCGAGTGTTTTATTTGTTATGTTTTCAATTGTTAATAAGGAGTCGAAGGTGAAAAAAGGTTGCGCATCACTGCAGTAGACAATATAATACGTGTATAGTACAAGCATGCTAGTGCATAGTGCATAGTGCAAGCATGCTATTGCATAGTACAGTGCATGTATGGTAAGATCATATGACAAGCATGTTAGTGCATAATACAGTGTAAAGAACAAGCATGTATTTGCATTGTACACTGCATGCAAGTGCATAGTACAGTGTATGGTACATTGCATGCAAGTACATAATACAGTGCACAGTATAGAACATACTCGTAGTTCAGTTCACATATTTTGAGTTGTTAATTTACAAAATATTCAAGTTTGTTTGTCATAGCATAAGTTTTCAGAATTTGAAACCAAAAATAAATTTCAGAAATTGTTCGCCAACAACTGCTGACTGTCAGATAAAAACTTTTCAGGCAGCCCAACTGTCACCTGAACATTTTGCCAGACTCGAGATATATGAATAAAATATCTTGAGATTTCTTTCATAATTTAAATGTGATGCGCTTGAAATGGAAAAAAAACTCGGCCCAAGTTTATCTTTAAAAAAATAAAACCCATTCAATACCACCAAATTCTTGATATATTTTATTCTAGATCATTCATTCTCTACTTTTTTGCTTTGCGAACCTTCAAAAGAAAAAAAAGACTTCCCGATCTTTCTGCAAAAATTTGACATGTTGATGCATTTGATATATTGATGCATTTAATATGTTGATGCATTTGCACGTGGTCGCATGATTGTTGTACTTACACAAAAAAAAAACAATAAGTCTTGTCAGGTAAATATATCGTATGTTTTATTGTACCGCTATCAAAGTAATGTGTCCGTTATTTCTCAGAAAATGTGTTATTTCATCGTGACCCACCTGGGGGTCGCAACCCATAGGTTAATTCTTTTAAAATATCAAAATACGAGGGCGGTTCAATAAGTACCCGTGTTTGACGACAGATGTCGTTGCTTAGACAAGTTGATGTTACCATCGGGTGCTCCCATCTGTTAAACGACGCCGAAAACAAATTTAACACTGATTCATAGATTACTTTGTATTTGACAGCAATTGCAGTAAGCAGTGCAACGTGGTTTTCGCTAAAATGGAAAAAATGCAGTATCGTTCAGTTCTTCGCTTTTTGCTTTTTGATGGGAAAACGTGTGAGGATTTCTTATAGAGAGAAATGAGAGAAAGACTTTCCTTGGTCTTTCTCTTCTTATTTATTTAACGTCGTCGTTGCCGGGTCTCGTAGTCGAGGATCCCTTCGCCCCTCCAACGTCAATCTTGAACCATTCTCTCACGTCGATCGTGTGATCTTCTGTGAGATAACAGCCCGATCCTAGATGTGCACTCCCTCTCGCAAATGCCACAGACATGCGGACCCTGTTGAGCCGCCTGGCCATGTTGACGCATGTTCGCAGCGCGCAGACTGTTCCTCATACGTCTAGCCGCTGAGACGCCATCAGCCCGAGAACATACGGCTCTCCACCCCTCACGGTCCAGAGCCACCCGCTCCAAGTCCTCAGGCGCCCCGCACAAAGTAAGCCACTCTCGCAGACTGTCCATATTCCTTTAAAACTTTTATTGCAAATACAGTCTGGCTTATTGGCAGGCGGCCATCTTTCCAACCAACCAGATAAAGCTATTTCTCCTTCCATTCAAAGTTGCACTGTATATTTGTTTTGTTGCACCGTTGTCGTATGTGTTGGTAATACTACTGCTTACTGAGAGGTTATGATAAGTGAAAATGAGAGGTTCAAAGACCATGCTGTGCTACTTTCCTCGAATGATAAAGGTAGTTTGTCAGCCCTGCTATTCGATAGTATAAAAATCTCTATGATTTCCGTAAAATAAACTTGTACACAAATTCTTTACCAGACAAGAAAACTTTAAAAAAAATTAATTTTTTTATTTATACTCGTACATGACAAGAAATTTCATAAATACACAATTAGGGAAAAAACAGCAGGTAATTTAATTTGGACACACAATTTTAATGAATCTGTGTTTGTTGCCTTTCATCTGTCGTGTCCCCAGTAAACTGGGCTTTTGCCTGTATCTCATTGAGGAAAATTGGTTTTTGAGTACGATAAGAAATTAAACCCGAAATCTCAGGATGAAAAATAAGCATTTTACCAAATATACCGCGTCAATTGAATTTAATCCTAAACAGATTGGTAGTCTTTTCATTTCATTGTTGACACCATCGAGAATCGAGTCCGGCTTAAAACCAAATTTCTTACCAAAAAGGCCAAGGGAATTGCCAATTCATTTTTTTTGTTAGGAATGTCCTTTTGCAAAAAGTACTCTTAGTACAAGATCACTAATGACTCAAAGTTTAGTTCTTCGGAGTTTTTAATGAAAGCACTTTATTTTGTTTTTAGCAGACCAGCCAGTCAGTCAGAGTGAAGAACTAACACAAATAATAAGATTTAACAAATTAGGATTCATTATCCTGTACAAGGCTCTATAATTATCCTGTACAAGGCTCTATAATTAAACCGAGTTTAGGATCCTTAGTGCTTCGCGGCTGATACTCTCATCGTAGGGTGGGAGAAGAGGTCTTTGCAGATGGCAGGACCGGTATTTGGTACTGTGTAACGCAATACCTTATTTCTTGAATAGAATGATTTTGAATAGGGTATTTAAAGCTTAGGGATAAATATAATCGTTTTTAATTTACAGTAAATGTGAAATTGTATGAACTTTTCTCGAATATAAACAAAAGCTTTAGAGATTTATTAACTTTAAATTAGGTATTCCAATAATTGATATTAATTATTACTATCTCGAACGAACATTGAATTTATTACCTTACCATTTTAAGCGAAAGGAAAATATTGAATTAATTTTTTTAGATAAAATCATCTACCCAACCACTTTAATTTTCCTGAATTGCTTACCCTTTTTATATTAGAGTTCTTTCAGCCAATATTCGTCATAAGGATGTTTGCTATTGTAAACTAATTAATTATCTTTAATTATTTACAAAATTCCATTATGTACGAGTATATAGAATACATTTTTTGGGAAATCAATTTGCCGAGATTGCCGATATATTTTACCACAATGTGTACCACTTATAAAAGAAGGCTGTTAGCAGAATATAAAATATGGAATTTTTACTGTACTTTTCTTTTCACATTAATGACAAGAGTGACACTCGATGTGGTGAACTAGGGGCGGCCTGTCTTGAGACGGTCCCATATCCTTATTGAAAATTTGTGTATATTGTTATTTTATTTTAATTTTTGAAATAATTTTGACTCGTATACTCGCATACATATGGTATATATTTTTTAATTGTTTCATTATGAATAATTATCGCATACTTATACTCCATGGCCTAGTAAGTAGAACGCCTAGTATCCGACTCACGGGGTTAAGAACTCAGAAGTTGTTTCTAGGACACGGAGGTCCTCACTAGGTCACAAACGTCGTCACAAGGATACGGAGATTATCACAAGACCACGAAGGTCGTCACTAAGACACGGAGATTCTCACTAGGTCACGGAGGCTGTCACTAAGACATGGAGTTTGCTAAATAATGAACTTCATGCTGCCACGGTACGTGTTCAATTTATTACAGCCTTCGTAGCGTGTAATTACTGATATTTTCATCACTGTATAATGCAATGTCAATTAACTTAATGTGTCTGTGTATCTTATAGTCGATCGTTTTCACCAATCCACCATCAGTATACAATACAGGGAGTGGCATTAAACAGAGTTTCCGAATTCAAAGATTTGGGCGTAACCTTTGATGTCGGACTCACGTTCGTTAACCATGTCTCACGTTTGATATCGGACTGTTACAAACTATTCGGTTTTATAATGAGAATATCAAGATAATTTAACAGTACCGATATCCTTCGAGACTAATACTATATAACTATCTAATTAGAAGCAAATTAGAATATGCATCTACAGTTTGGGCTCCTCATTAGCTCAAATATAAAAACAATATAGAATAAATACAAAAAAATCCTCAGATATCTATGGTACAGAGCAAAGAGCGATTATCCAAAATATGCTCACCATGTCGAACTTCTCACGGTGTGTAACCATGGAAGCCTCTAAACATGAAGGCAAGAATCCATTCCGATATTCCTGCTTAAGGTTTTTCAAGGTTGCTTTAACTGTCGCGGAATTCTAGAAGCACTAAGTTTATATGTACCTAGTAAATATAGCCGTGCAAGGAATCACCCTCTGTTCTATATACCAACTAACAGGACGAATATCATGGCTAAACACTCAGTCACACGTGGTATAGAGATATTGAACCAACTGAATGACACTGTTGATATATTCTCGGTACCACCTAACAGTACGAGAATAATCCTGGATGATATTCTTCCTAACGAATAAGCTAACGCTAAAAGCAGACCCTTTTTATATAACAGGAGAAATCCGTGCAAAGTGGATAAAAAAAACTCAGAATGCTGTTTGAGAAGCATTTAAAAAATAAAATGAATTTGCTTTAAACATTGAATATAAGTGAAACCTAAGTGACCTAGGGAATCTTTACAGGGACAGATTGATAAGCAATCACAGTCATACCCATATGACAACCTCCATGGTCTGGTTGGTAAGATGCATGTCTTCCAGCTTGCGAGTTACAGGTTTGATTCCCGTTCGAACCCACTTTTTTTTCAAAACGAATCCCTGTCAGGTTTTCTCTTAACGTCTCTTTTAGATCTTTTTAGTTGGTTGGATGAGATTATTTAAATGTATTTTTATTGCTTTTTATTAAACTGGTATTGTATTTTTTTTTCTATTTATAATGTTAACAGTAAAATGACAATTTATATAGTGTTGTTTAGAGAGCAGACTCTCATCAAGAGCGCTCTAACTTGTCATTAGAACCTTCTTTTAGTTACAAATTTAAAGAAAGTGCAAAATAAATACGTTTAAGTAAATTGTTAAGATAAGAAGGTGGTGGCTGTGACTATTAGATTTGGTACTTCCCCGTATCTAAATACTTCTAGAAAACCGTATTTGGTAAAAATATTGCAGATAACTTACCAACGGAAGACAAACTACAAAGAAACTCATGTAGATTTTCCTATACGTGGTAGTAACATATTTGGCTTTAGGTGTAGTGTTAAGTGTTCATACATTTTTATTAGACCCTCAAAAAAGGTTATTTCAAGTGCTTCCCAAAACTAAACACGCCACCCATAATCCAAAGTAACTCAAATTAGAATAAGCCAGTCTCAATGATAGGTAATCCAACTTTTTTACTACTCCCTGCGAGTTCACGTCCCTTCCATAACCCTCTCCCAAGTTATTCTGATAACCCGGATCCTGTGGCTGGAGTAAAGCAGCCACCAGGAAAGGAAAAGAGCTGAAGTGGATCGTGTTGCTGAATAATTCTCCGCCATCAATAATGAAGGGCCAGGGGTTACAAATGCCGCTCCAGAATGAGCGATGGGCCGCGGCAGGGTCCCAGGGTCCTGGCCACTTTTTGCCGCCGCCCGAAGCAGTATTACGGATTTGCCCGTCCGAGTGTATTACGCCTTTCTCTGCGGGAGCAAATTGTTTTTACTTCTTCTATTGTTCTCTCGCTGAAGGAGTATTGTGATTCGTTTTGAGTTCACCTGTATTTTTTATCATTATTGGCGTGTCCTACTTGGTAAGACACCTATCTTCAAACCATTGAGTTGCGGATTCGAATGCCCTCCGTACCCGATTAATTAAAATGTTTCCAGTCTAGTTGTATCTAAACGCTTTGTTGTGTCTTCTTTATTGGTTGAAAGAGAATATCTCATGGCGTTAAACTCACTAGATCATATCGTACTTACATAAAAGCCGTTTGATTTCCCTTGATATCCAATTTTATTAAAAAGTGTTTATGTCTTTCACATGTATTAATACAATCAACCGCACCATTTACACACTGCCATTAACAGTGCAGACTATTCTCAAGGACTTTGTAGCTTGGAGATTCGAACACAATATTTTTGACAGATTAAAAATATAATGAAATAAATATTAGTTGAGTGTAACAATAACATGGCCGTGACTGCAGTTATTAGATTGGGTACCACGCATTTGCATATATTAAGAAAAAAACATCAACATTACTAAGTAAGAAAATCGCAGAAAACTTACCAGGTGAAGACGAACAGCGCAGAAACCATTTTAGATCTTCCGATATGTGATAAAAACACATTCGGATTTAGGTGTAGTTAAGTGTTTTTTACAATCGTAAATTTCAATAAAATTTCACAATAATGATTGTCTTTAAGTACTTTCTAAAGCTACGCACACCACCCATATCTCTAAAACGAAGATCATTCCATGCCACAGAACCAGTAACGGCAAAAGCTCTAACATAATACCGCACTCTACTAAGTCGATTCGGAACAATCAATTTATAAGATGAAGTTGAAATCGACCTCAAAGGTCTACTCCTCTCCGAAGGAACCCTTAACGCTATTTTAACAGCGTTCCGATTGATTGGAAGAGGTTGTCACATGGTAATAAATCTGCCAGGCTGTACTGCTTATAACGAAAATTTAATAATATCTTTTTATATACTTTTCAAAGAATTTTCTTAAAATGTTGTACCGTAATTAAGTTTAGTAACTTTTGTTCCACATATACGCAGTTTGAATATTGATAAACTGTCAAATATTCACACCACGCTTGACTGGTTAACAAGAAATACAATACTAGATGAAAAATTGTCATTCCTAACTTTAGACTAGAGAGATTCAAAACAAATAAATCAAACACGATTTTGGATTCCACAAACTTTTTATTTCTGACAAGAGGATCGGTTTGCCTAGCGGAGGCTTTTTCAACTGCACATCGTTCGATCATTTTATATACAAATACTATACAAGAAAAAAAAATGGAATAAAATATTGTATTTGATTTATTTGCCATAACAACGGAATTTAAAATAATAACAAATTAAGGATAGCTTAAGTTTTAATGTGAGGTTTTCGTAAAAAAATTAATTAAGGAAATTCTCCTTTGTGAGTTGACTCGCCTCAGTGTTGAAGGTACGATATTTGCATTTTCATTTAAAAGCACCAACTGACACTTTACTCGAACGATTAATTGTTTCTAAATAGTTAAATATGATTATATATTAATTACAGTTAAGGCATTAACATTGAGGAGGTTTAAAGACATTGTAATTTGTTTTAACAAACACTGTTTATTACACTTTTTTGTAATGGTATAACCCTACCGGTTTCAAGGCTTTCACCTCATCATCAGGGGAGCACACACGAGACTGAATTATGTTCGAACTGGTACCGTTCGAGTTCGTTAAGTCAGTGCATCGAGGTGAACATCTGGCAAACACATATATCACAAAAATCTCTCAGCTGCTGGCCGAGATTGTCTTATCCCTCCCTCCATCCTCAGTCCTCAACCCGAATGTTTACCCTTAGAAACGTGTATCTCGGTACCAGTTCGAACAAAATTCAGCCTTGTTTGTGCTCACCTGATCATGAGGTGAAAGCCTTGAAACCGGTAGGGTTATACCGTTACAAAAAAGTGGAATAAACAATGTTTTATAAAACAAATTACCATAAATATGATTCCTCTTCTTCTTCAGCCGTCCTGGATATAGGCCTCTTCTTCGGTTTTCCACAACTTCCTATCTCGGACACACTGCATCCACTTCCCTCCTGCGGCCCGTCTTATATCGTCCGACCATCTAGCCTGTGGTCTCCCCACACCTCTCCTGCCCGTTTTAGGCTGCCATTCCAGGACCTTTTTCGTCCATCGATAGTCAGAGCATCTGGCAATATGTCCTGCTCAGCTTCACTTTAAGGCAGCTGCTCTCTCAACTACGCCCGTCACTTTGGTTCTCTCTCTTATCCATTTGTTGGTATTTCTATCTGGCAGTGAAACTTTCAGCATTCTCCTCTCCATGGCTTTCTGTGCCACTAGTAGTTTTTGCGTTATTTGCTTTGTTAGGACAGAGGTTTCGATTCCAAATATGATTATATACTGATAATGCGTTACTCATAAAATAAGTTTTGTAATTTATTTTTATCAAACACTGTTTATTCCACTTTTTTGTGACGGTATAACCCTACCGGTTTCAAGGCTTTCACCTCATCTTCAGGGGAGCGCAAACAAGACTAAATGCTGTTCGAACTGGTACCGATATACACGCTTCAACGGTTGGAAGCTGGGGGGGGGGAGGCAGGCACGGGACAATTTCGGCCAAGAGCGGAGAGATTTTTGGGAAATAACTGTTCAACAGATGTTCCGATCGGTGTACTGACTTAGAAATTTCTAGGGCCTCTAATCTGTCCAATTTATTTCCGTTACCAGCGATATGTAAGAATTTGGCATCATCGATAGAAAAAGTATGATTCTCACGGTGACAATAATGTGCCTCCCTCACCCCCCAGCTTCCAACTGTTGAAGCGTGTATATCGGTACCAGTTCAATCAGCATTTAGTCTTGTTTGCGCTCCCCTGAAGATGAGGTGCAAGCCTTGAAACCTGTAGGGTTATACCGTCACAAAAAAGTGGAATAAACAGTGTTTGATAAAAATAAATTACAATGTCTTTAAACCTCCACAACGTTAATGCCTTAACTATAAACAACACATAAAATAAGTGTTTCAATGTGTTGATTCTGACCAATGATCGTTTCATCCCTGATTATTATATACGTATGGGTGTAAAACCACAAGTGTGTGTTACTATTTGTTACCAAATAAATTCATAATTCGTAAATTTTTTTGTAGTTTTTTTATTATGTAAGTAAATAAAAAGAAGGTAAGATAATTTTTTTATTACATACATACAGAGTTGGCAGAGTGGAAATAGCGCCCGACTTTCATAACTAGATATTTCCTCTACTTTCAGGGTCGAGTAGTTACTGGGTACCTAAAACAGGGAATAACCTTTAATTTTTTAAACGAGTATAGAAAAAAATCTGTCCGATTCTTGCGGTCAGTTCTGTAAGATTTTTTTGCTTATCGAGCTTACATTACCTAGTGAAATAATGCTTTTTTACTATCTGGGAGTGTAGGATTCGATGTCAATTTCTATAAATAAACAGTATCCTAACCTAGTTATTTCATCTACAGGACATAAGTTAATCTGGTTAGTTAAAACGTACTTCCACATAGCTGTTATTGAACAGGGTAAAAAAATATACAGTAAATTTTTATACAAGTTATCCAAGGGGTCATCTACTGTAAACGACAAATTTCTCAAATATAAAAGGATTCCACCCTCGGAACATTTCAGTTTAGAGCACAGAGAGAGGTTTATCCCCACGTCCCGGGTCCTGATGGGACACAAAAATATTTTTATTTTGTATAAAAAATTGACAAGAGTAATTGTGGATGTTATTCCAGTCTATCTGCCCCACCCCTTCTTAGTATTGTCCTTGTAAATGCTGAAACCTGGAACACTGAATCGTGAAAAAAATCTTCTTATTTAAAGCTTCTTTCCTTTTCAGAGAATGACTATCTGGCCCTTTGATGCATTAGCGATCATCATGACTATCTGGCCCCTTGATGCAGTAGTGATTATCATGACTATCTGACCCCTTGATACATTAGTGATCATCATGACTATCTGGCCCCTTGATGCAATAGCGATCATCATGACTATCTGGCCCCTTGATGCAGTAGTGATCATCATGACTATCTGGCCCCTTGATGCAGTAGTTATCATCATGACTATCTGGCCCCTTGATGTAGTAGTGATTATCATGACTATCTGGCCCCTTGATGCAGGAGCTCTTAAAAAATATATGGTGTCATAATCAAACCACTCTCGTAAGCTTCTTCCTACAATTATTCAGCCTCATATTTTATATTTTAATATCAATTGAAGAATTTCATATTTTTCTCCTCGCATTATATGTCCAAAGTGCCTAAACGTTCTCATTTTGACGGTAGATAATACTTTTTTACATTTATTCCCTCATTTCGAGAAAACATGGCATTTGTGAAAAAAATTAACTGTCTTTTGTATTTTATTGAGCTTTTAATTGTATACAGTAACACTTTGTTGGTAAATTGCCATATGGTAATCTCATACAATCAACGAGAAAAATACTCAAAATAAAGGAAGTTTAAAAATCAGACTTGTACTATATTTATAATAAATAAAATTGTTTTATTTCTTATTTTTAGGATGTTATGTTGGCAAACTTATTATTTTTAGGATGTTATGTTGGCAAACTTATTATTTTTAGGATGTTATGTTGGCAAACTGACTATTTTTTGACAGCGAGTTCTGGGTTAGTTTCCAATAAAAATAATACCTATGAGTGTAATTAGAAGAGTAAGAAATGGCCTAAAATAAGTACAAAACGGTATTTTAGTACTTCTGTGATGTATGGGGGTGAAACGTAGACGTTATTTTTATAGTTTAGTATTTTTACTGAGGAGAGTCGAATAAATGCACTTAGAATAAATCATGAGGTGACAATTTTTGACGGAACACGGAAATGAACTTAAGACTGATGTGCTGAGTATGATGAAGAAAAGTTTTCTGAGATGGTTTGGGCATGTGGAACGAATTTATGAAAAAAGTCTACCAAAACAAAAATACAATACAAACATAAGTGGGAGGCGTGATAGAGGAAAAACAAGAAAAGCATTGTTTAATTTTATGATAATATTTTAAAAGAAGATAATGTAAGAAGTAAGAGATGTATAAGAAGGTGTATGGATGTGTAGGAGGCGAAACATGTGATTTGAAATTGTAAATTCTGGCGCTTTGTCCTCTCTGTCAACTCGAGCAGAGAAACGGCGTGTTATTATGTATGTGTGTCTGAAGTGTCTGTGTGTTTGAAATGTCTGTGTGTTTCAAGTGTCTGAAGTGTCAGTGTGTGTGCTTCATGTGTCTGAAGAGAAGTCTTGTTTGACTCGTGGAAACGAAATAGGTCTGTGAAGGTCATCTTTGTATTATCTTTTTAACGCAACGATATACATTTCATATAGTGTATCATTAAATGTAGTTAATCGGCTGATTGTTTTTTATAGAATTCTATTTTTTTTTCAATTTTTAAAACTAAAACCAAAATGGTTTAATAGTCTTGTATTAGACGTTTGTCGTATACAATACATTCAATCTGGCAGACTTATGGCAGTACAATCTGGCAGATTTAATGCCAAAATTTATTTTCAAGCCATCAATGAAACAAGCTTGCATTTATTCCTATAGATGACTCTTTTACTGAATATTCTCTCGTGTCTCCCTCAAGTGAGATGATTGGCTCCCCAAGTATCTCCAAATGATATGACTGAAGGCTTATTCAAAAACTCTTGAGGCAACATTCGTCGGTCTCCCTCTTTTCCTATCTGGATGTGAATCTGATCACGAGTCGAAGAGCGAGGCTGGAGTGCTCCCCAGATAGAGCTTCAAGAAGATTACTTCTCCCTCCCGAGGGTAACGCTCAGGCGCTCCATGATACTTCCAACACCTTATTTCGCGCTCTCGCTCAACTCTCCAGGGTACTCCTAACAGTGATATTGTGTGTTTAGCAAATCTGTGTTCAAAGGATTTGTTATGATATTTGGTTTTATCGAAAGTAACATATAAATTTGTCCATTTATTT
Source organism: Odontocerum albicorne (assembly GCA_949825065.1). Taxonomy (NCBI): domain Eukaryota; kingdom Metazoa; phylum Arthropoda; class Insecta; order Trichoptera; family Odontoceridae; genus Odontocerum; species Odontocerum albicorne. Next base: position 976,216 of record OX463850.1, read on the forward strand.
ATATTATCACTGTACTATTTGACTGATATGTTATACATTCTTTTCCTTTGATAGCTGATGACAATGTCGTTTTCAAAACGTAATATTATGCAATGCGAAATATGGAGATTGATGCAAGTTAAAGGATTCTATCATACATTTTGAGTAGTATTTTCTAAGACGATGTAAGAGTTAAGAAATATATCGAACGGTGTGTAGCGATAGTAAACAAAGCCAATGGAACTCTAAAACAAATATACTCGAACCGGAATTTTCAAAATCTACTAAGTCTATAACAATATTTTGGTGCCAGCTTTGATCTATGCGAGTGAAAGGTGGATATGAAAAATGACTGATAGGAGCCGAATAAATGCTATAGAAATACGTGCACTAAAAATAATGTATGGGGTGACAATGTATGATAGAATACGGAATTAAGTGATAAGGAATGATTGTGGACTTAATTAAGACTGATGCGTTGATTAAGATGAAGGAGAACCCGCTGAGATGGTTTTGGCATATGTGTACGCCACTGGTACAAAGACTGTAACAATATGTGGATGGCTGTTGCTCGATACACGGAGAATTCAGCTAATGTTGAAAAGTCGTAGATCGGCGAAAGGTAGAAGAGATTCCTCTAAAGCAGGTAGTAGATGGTCTCAAGTAAAAGAAAATAGGCAGAGTGAACTGAGAATGTGTATTTTTGGCTTTTAGAACTTCTTATGTGCGGTCGATCGCTCATCGCAAGCGCATATTTTTGCCGGTGCATGCCGTCATAACTCGCGAAATGTCACAATTCACAGAGGCCGGTCGACTTTCAATACTGTCTCGCGATGGCCGCGCACAAGTCACGTTTACTCCCACACCTGATCTTATAAATTTATGTATTTATTTCCCTTTTAAGTTTGTTTGTTGTTGTCGCTGCTGCTGTCTATGCTCTACGGTCATCAGTCTACAGTCCCTCAGACGGTAGAGAAGTAAAATATAAAGAGCTAAGAAAGCTCATGAAGCCTCGCCGCTCTACGTACGTCCTTGCGCCTTCTTCACCGTCCTCTCCAGCATCGTCACCTCATCTTCACCGTCTTCACCATCGTCGCTACACTGAGGCCCCCGGGAGGAGCGGGAGAACGCCTAAACCGGAACTGCGCCACCAGGGCCTCTGACGTGAGCGTTCGAGTGCCTTTGGAGATAATCACCATGCCCAACTATGGTTGAAGCGAATTAAGAGCAGAGATGTAGAGAGCGTTAAAATTATGGATGAATTCGTACACAAAATACTTAATATAAGTGTACATAGATAAATAACACAAACACACATATGACACAACAGTGGTAAAGGTATTCCCTCAAATCACTGACAAAAGATCTACGGTGCAGTAAAATGCACATGTCTTTAAAATTTTAATATAAGTCAAAGAACTCGTTTCGTTTCGTTCGTTTCGTTACAAGTCACATTTCTGTTACGGTCGCGACACAGCACAGACCCCAACAAAAATAAATTTTACATACATAAAAATCATAAAAAAATACATATACAAATATTTTACTAAATCTTAACAATACATAATATATCCACGAATTTACATATCAACAACTAACAAGAAAACAAATACATTATATGTTTTATGGTGACGCATACGTCCGATACAATATGTAACGAATGAAATAAGAAATAATAACTAAACGTATATACAGTGCAAATGCGAGAGATCAAGGAAAGTATGGTTGTATAAAGTGAATTACTTTTCGAAAGAAGAAGACTTAGAAAGTCAGAGAAATTGTAGAAGTTGCATAAAAAAGTGTACGGATGTGGAGGAGTATTAGAATATGTATCGTGGTAGGGAATTCCGGTAATCTGTCCTCTCTGCCTATCTCGACAGGGAAATGACGTTATGATATGTATGTATGTATAGTATCATCACGGTTAAAATGGCTTTAAAGAATAGGACTTTTAAGTTTTTTAGTAAATTTTAATAATCGTAATTAAACACTGAAACACATTTAGGGAAAATGAGATTTTCAAGAATATATCAATAAAAAGACAAATTATATTGTTTACCATATAGTTAAGGCATTAACGTTGTGGAGGTTTAAAGACATTGTAATTTGTTTTTTATCAAACATTGTTTAAACCACTTTTTGTAACGGTATAACCTTACCGGTTTCAAGGCTTTCACCTCATCTTCAGGGGAGCACAAACAAGACTGTTTGTGTTCCCCTGATGATGAGGTGTGCACCTTGAAACCGGTAGGGTTATACCATTTAAAAAAGTGGAATAAACAGTGTTTTATAAAACAAATTACAAGATAAATTATATAGCAACACTTTGAGAGCTCCTTAAAGGTACTGTAATATCCAATTCAAACATATTAATTTCTAGAGATTTAAAATACTGCAAAAAGATTTTATGAAATTTCATTACAAATAATATTAAAAAAATCATATGAAATAACCATAGTTTTACCTGTAAAAATAATGGTTCCATGCATTTTGAATTAAAGTGATTTTTTTGTGCAAGTTAATATTTAAAAAAAAAGGAAGAACTAAGATAAATTATAGGAACTGTATGATAAGATAAATGGATGTTGGAGAGGTAAATAAATTTGTCGATTTGGATAAGTCTGGCCCTCTGTCCTGTCTGCTTGCCCCGGCAGGAAAACGGCATGATGGTGTGACTTAATCTAAGATGAAGGGGATTGTGAGATGGACTGTTGATTTAATTGAATTGATGCAGTATATTAAAGGTGAATCAAATTACGTGGAAAGGTCTATTAACTTATCAAGTAAATGATAATTATGTGGATAGGTCTATTAACTTATCAAGTTAATGATAATTACGTGGAGAGGTCTATTAACTTATCAAGTTAATGATAATTACGTGGATAGGTCTATTAACTTATCAAGTTAATGATAATTACGTGGAGAAGTCTATTAACTTATTAAGTTAATGATAATTACGTGGAGAGGTCTATTAACTTATCAAGTTAATGATAATTACGTGGAGAGGTCTATTAACTTATCAAGTTAATGATAATTACGTGGATAGGTCTATTAACTTATCAAGTTAATGATAATTACGTGGAGAGGTCTATTAACTTATCAAGTTAATGATAATTACGTGGAGAGGTCTATTAACTTATCAAGTTAATGATAATTACGTGGATAGGTCTATTAACTTATCAAGTTAATGATAATTACGTTGAGAGGGCTATTAATTTATCAAGTTAATGATAATTTATGACAAAGCAAATAAATAATTCATAAATAATCGATAAAATAATTAACAAATTTTTTCATGTCTGTGATGTCCTCAGTAAGGTTAGTTTTAGTAAACTTAGAGAAATTGGAGTAGGTTGATTAGTTTTGTTATCTAGGCAGTTTGTTTTACGGTATGTGTGATGGGCGAGTTAAAAAGAATATTAAAAGAAGGATACCGATAGGGAACAATCAACTTTTTGATGCCTTCTTCGAAGTAGTTTCCCGCCAACCCCTCCGTCCACTTCTCCACCTCCTCCTTTACCTCATCGTCGGTTGAAAACCTTTTTCCATCCATGTGCAGCTCTTCAGGGAGGTAAAGAGATATTAATCTGAAGGTGCTAGGTTAGGGGAATGCGCGGGATGGTTCAGGACATCCCATTTAAACGAGGCGAGCAGTTCCTTCGTGGCGTTGGCCGTGTGTGGTCTGGCATTGTCGTGCAGCAGGCAGACTCCCTTTGTCAGCATGCCTCTCCTCTTGTTCTGAATCGCCCTCCGCAATTTTTGTAGGGTCTCACAATATCTTGCAGAGTTGATGGTCTCCCCTTGAGGCATATATTCAATTAAAATTATGCCTTGACAGTCCCAAAACACAATTTCGTCAGTCACAATTGAAGGTCTTCCGCTCTTCTGATCATTATGCACAGACGTACAACCGTTTTTAAACTCGCGACAACACTTGTACACACTCGTACGATTCATAGCTTTATCACCATATGCAGTTTTCACCTCATTATAAACCTCAACCGGAGGTTTTCCCTTCCAAACGAGATAACGGATGACGCCGCGTATTTCGCACTTGGCGGGAGATTGGATTGACATTTTTCACTAAACGTGTTGTCGCGTCGACACTTTTCAACGTACTGACCTCGAACCGGTCTCGTTGCGGAGGGCAAGGGTCAGGCTACACGGAAGTGTAGCCAACATGTCGAAAATAAAATCCATCCGGTCGTGAGAGCCTCAGTACACTTAGTTTCTGGATACGCATAGTATGTTGTAACATATAAACAAAGGCCTAGTTTATTGGGGACAACAAATGCCAGGCAACCAATCTTCGGGTTCTTTCAAGGCAAATCACATATTTTTTTATGCGGATGCATTATCAGTCATAGAATATACATGTATACAAGTAGAACATATATAATGTCATATATAGAATTAAAATTTAGTTTTTTTATTTGTGTTATTAAAATAATAGCTATAAGGGCATTTAAGAGAAAGCCCTATACCATACTACAAAAAATACTAACTGAAAAGTTAGACACTCCGAGAAATCTCATATAAAATAAACCCTTCGTACGATAAATCTTTATATTTAGTTTATTTACGGGAACCAAAAATAACATTTAATGTTTTGAAAAAATAAATAAACCCTTACGTCATAAAAACAGCAATAAAACTGTCGTCAATCAGTAATGGTTATCATTCTGCAGTAAAGGCATTCTGATAATATTCCCATCGACGTGGAGTCCCATAAAGAGGCCCGTTCCCATTAGACCTGTCATAACTCGTGACATTATCCCGATATATAGGTTCAAGGTGTGTTTTTATTATATTCCCTCGTATTTCATCCGCATAGTATTACTACAAAAATATCCGAACGATTCCTCACTATTTTTACATCAGATATGAGAATAAGATTCAGAGCTTCCTCATTGACTTCAGTACAAGGTGGCTCATCAGTTGTGCCACAGTTTCAAACATTTATACTTTTGTGATAAAATTTTTTTTATGTATTTTTTATAATTAATAAAATAGAAGCTTTGGAGATGTGGTGTTGTATACCTTGGACCGCAAGACGCATCGATATCTCTATAAGCCAATTATTGGATTTTTCCGAAGGACTTTCGACAACGTGCAGAAAAATAATCTTTACGTACTTTGGGCATGTAACTAGAAATATTAGTAAAAGTATGAAGAAACTGGTGATCATATGCAAGAGCAAGGGGAAGGTGTCCTATGAGATGGATGGATCAAGTAAAGGAATTAATAGGATCTTATTTATGTACTGCATTTATGTATGATTGTGGACTGGGAGGGGTAGATACATCAAGTGATGAATATCTCGTTCGGAGTCTCGGTCCAATGGTAGGACGCCTTACTCCTTCATCGGATAACTTCTGACTGTTATGATATTTGGTTGGATATTTTGGTTCTGTTTTAGGAAACGGGGAAGGATGGTTTTTTTAATTTTTGATGAATGATTATGAGAAATAATAAGAGCTTTAAATACTTATATAAACGTGATGATATATAAATAATATTACATACAAATATACGTAGATTTGTGGATGTGCGATGTCACACACGGTTATATATATTAAATGGGTGTGAGTGAGAAATAATGGAGGTGAGATGATGGTGAGTAAAATATAAAATGTTGTATGTATGTAGGTATATGGGGATACGTGGATAAATATGGGAGATACGCGATTGCCTATGGAGGAATACTGTCGTCTGCCGGTGGAGGTATCGGTGTCTGTGTCGGTGTAGAGTGTGGGAGGGCGTTCAGAGTGACGGGGGCATTTTACATGTGGTGCGCCGAATTTGAGACATAGCAGAGGACTACGACGCTCAGCATGGATCACGTGATGAAGAAGATAATTATATTTTAGATAATTAAAAAGGTTAACACATTTTTATGTGCTGAATATTATATTTTAGATAATTAAAAAGGTTAACACATTTTTATCAACTTTTATGTGCTGACTGTGATAATTTCTATATAGGAAAGACAGGAAGATCTTTTGAAAAGAGATTTCGTGAACACCAATTTGCCTTAACAAATCCTCGAATTTATTCTGAAATGGCTAATCATTGTCACCGTGAGAATCATACTTTTTCTATCGATGATGCCAAATTCTTACATTTTAGCGGCAACGGAAATAAATTGGACAGATTAGAGGCCCTAGAAATTTCTAAGCCAGTATACCGATCGGAGCATCTGTTGCACAGTTATTTCCCCAAAATCTCCCCGCTCTTGGCCGAAATTATCCCTAGCCTTCCTCCCCCCCCCCAGCCTCCAACCGTTGAAGTGTCTATATCGGTACCAGTTCGAACAGCATTTAGTCTTGTTTGCGCTCCCCTGAAGATGAGGTGAAAGCCTTGAAACCGGTAGGGTTATACCGTCACAAAAAAGTGGAATAAACAGTGTTTGTTAAAAATAAATTACAATTAACACATTTTTATGGAGACTTTAATGACAGAGAAACAGGCAGACTTTATTTCCCAAATCAAGAGACAATTACTCGAACTCAACGCTCAAATCGAAGTAATCTTAATTAATAAGATTGTCCAGTAAGATTGTTGATTTGTTGCACATTTCCGACAGCAGGGATTAGTAAATGACTTGTCTCGAGCCAAAATATCGCGTATAATTCGCACTAATGAGAATGTTCAAAGGGTGCAAGATAGTGTTTCTGATAATCAAATAATTTCAGCCAGATGACATTTATCTCAGCTCAGAATGTCTCAAACGACACTACAATGAATCTCAAGAGGCGTTTTGCACTTCTTTCCGTATACAATTCAGTTGGCTTTCAACAACAACGCTTTCAATAGGATTATTGGGACGCGACTTAGGGGTCAACCTGTTCAAGAATTTATAGAAATTATTATGAACAAGTGTTACACGTGTCATTTTTCAATTGATATATTTTTAAATTACACCTTTTAATAACTCGACTCTACGCAAGATGAACGATTTTTATCAGCTATTTCACTAGGCTAATAACCTGTAATGAGAAAGCTGACTTGCACCCGCGAGATCAAGATGTTATTATTAGTTCATTAAGCATTTCATCCTATAAAGAGGATGATTTGTACCATTGACAATTTGAAATAAAGGAGATAGTATGAAAATAAGTAAGAAACAATTTGAAAGAAAGGAGACAGTGTGAAAATATGTAAGAAACAATTTGAAAGATAGGAGACAATGTGGAAATATTTATGAAACAATTTGAAAGAAAGGAGACAGTGTGAAAATATTTTAGGAATATGGGAAATTCAGATGTGTGATTACATATATGTTAAATGTAGAATAAAGTGCGAGTATGTGAAACATGCTGAACGGAGGGGACACATTAATAATTGAGTAAATATTGTATGCGGTGCATATATGATACAAAGAAAACACAGTTGAAGGTCTCTTCACCCATTTCACGCGTGCATGTAAGTATTTTTTAAATTGATTTTATAAAGATGCCTTCTTATTAGATAGTAGCCTATTCATACCCTGTATTTTATTTATTTATTGAACCCTTTTATTGCAAATACAATCTGGCGGGCTTATTGCCAGGCGGAAATATCTTCCAGCCTACCAAACAAAAGTAAATGAAGCAAGTTACGTGGTCGCATAAATCATCCAAATGACTATCCATCCCAACGAAATCCATAAACATATACGTGAGCACATGCCCACGAACTCCACAGAGACGGACAATCACCCGAACATTATTTTTCATATAAAGTGAGATATCATCAATCAAAATGAAAGAAAGGGATGGTGGAGAGGAAAGGAAAAGAAAAATCAGGAATGAAACACGTTATTTTACTGACTAGAAATTAAGAAGTTTTTCAGTCGCTTCTTAAAGCATACCAAGGATGGAGCGAGTCTTATATTGGTTTGTAACTGATTTCAGAGTCTCACTGCATGGACAGTAAAGGACGAAGTAAAGAAAGAGGAGCGGTGAACTGGAAAGGCCAATAAAGAATCTCTGTTTGAGCGTAGCGCTAATCCATGATTGGAAAGACGCTGAAAATTCTCGGCGAGATAAGAAAGGGCGGCGGGACAGTTAAGGATATTATACAATAGAGACAGTATGTGAATTTGGTGTCTATTTTTAACATTCAACACGTTCAATGCCTTCTGGTATGAAGTTATATGATCGTACTTACGTAGGCTGAAAATGAATCTTAGGCACACATTTTGAAGACGCTGTAATTTGTCCAGCTGGTCCTCTGTAACATCCAAGTAAGATACTGTTTATGACAGACACAAATCATTTGGACTGCTTTCTTTTTTAAAAATAAGGTTTAATTGGGTATTTTAACCTGAATATTCTAGTAGGCAGTGCGCTTATTGCTACCAAAAAACTCTCATACGTTTGAAAGATTTGCACATAAACAATGCAACAATTCCAAGCTGCAACCACTCTTAAATGTTCCATCTCTTACAAAAAAAGTTCCTTAGCATATTTTTTTTGAAAATTTGCGGCCCTACAAACCTTGATATAAATAAACTCACCTGCCGTGCTAAATTTATATCATTACTTGACAATTATAATAACGAATATATGAAAATAAAACTTTGACAAGGCAAAAAAAATCAACGTTAAATCAATGAATGTGGAAAAAATTCAGTGAAATATGTAGCATATCAATTTATAATAATAGAATAAGAAAATGTGTAGCAGATCAATTTATAATAATAGAATAAGAAAATATGTAGCAGTTCAATTTATAATAATGGAATAAGAAAATATGTAGCAGATCAATTTATAATAATCAAATAAGTAAATATGTAGAAGATCAATTTATAATAATGGAATAAGAAAATACAATATGTAGAAGATCAATTCATAATAATGGAATAAGAAAACACAATATTTAGCAGATCAATTTATAATAATAGAATAAGAAAGTATGTAGCAAATCAATTTATAATAATAGAATAAGAAAATATGTAGCAGATCAATTTATAATAATGGAATAAGAAAATATGTAGCAGATCAATTTATAATAATGGAATAAGAAAATATGTAGCAGATCAATTTATAATAATGGAATAAGAAAATATATAGCAAATCAATTTATAATAATAGAATTGTAAAAAATATAGCAGATCAATTTATAATAATAGAATAAGAAAATATGTAGCAGATCAATTTATAATAATGGAATAAAAAAATATGTAGCAGATCAATTTATAATAATGGAATAAGAAAATATGTAGCAGATCAATTTATAATAATGGAATAAGAAAATATGTAGCAAATCAATTTATAATAAAAGAATTGTAAAAAATATAGCAGATCAATTTATAATAATAGAATAAGAAAATATGTAGCAGATCTATTTATAATACATTAATAGAATAAGAAAATATATAGCAGATCAATTTATAATAATGAAATAAGAAAATATATAGTAAATCAATTTAAAATAACAGATCAATTTATAATAATATAATTAGAAAATGAAGAAGATGGACAATACTAAAGCATTTGTATGAATACACGTTTGACAATTCACCATTCTAAAAATGCTCATTTAGCAAAATATAAAATGAGAAATTAGTTATTGGTAAAGAAATAAATATATATTTTAGAGAAGAAAGAAATGCAATTTGAAGTAAGAAGGAACACTGAGTAGAATTTTAGCTATCGTAAGTAGTATTTCTGAGGTGATGGCAGAGTTACGAGGGATATCGAACGGTGAGTTTCGATAGGAAAAATCAGTGATGCAATAAAATATAGTATATACACTCGAATTGAACAGTATCAAAATTTGATAAGATGGTAGTTCAGAACAGTATTTTAGTACAAACTTTTAATGTATGGGAGGGAAATGTGGAAAAAAATTGAATATATTATGAAGAAATTCGTGCACTTAGAAGAATACATGAGGTGACAACGTACGAAGAATACTGAATAAAATGATAACGGATGAATGTAAACTTAATGCTGATGTGTTGAGTAAGATGAAGAAGAGCACTTTGAGATAGTTTGGACATTTGATACGAATAAATGACGAATAAACCTTTTTTGAAACTGGTTTACAGCGGGAATCGAACCCGAAATCTCTGAGTCGGAAGACGGGCATCTAACCAAATAGTCCACGGAAGTATCCTGCAATTTTTCAGGTGGAATCCTCGTCTGAAGTCTAGGGATAGAAAGTAGAAACACGTGTAGCGGGAATTAATGTAAATAGTGGAATAAATAAATTAATAAAAACTCGAAAATATTTCATACCATGCAATGAATTTTGTTGTATAATATCCTTTAATCATTTAATGAACTATATGCCTTATCTAATGAATTTCCCTTGTAAATCATATACGAAAATAATAACATATATATATAGTACATGGATGTACGAGTATATGAACATACCATATATAAATGGATGTGGTAAAGTTTCCTTGTGTTCAGTTCCCGCATGTGTATATTTACGTTAGCGGCTAAGTCGGGAAAAAGTTTGGCCCGTAGTGAAATATTGACTCGACCAAGTTGCCGGCCTTGCCACTCCACAAAGGGAGGGACGTGATCTTCCCGACTCAGCTTACTCCAGGATCCTTGTCAGAGACAGCTTTGCCTCTTTTCCGAAATTGGAAATGCCTTGCTTAATTAAGATATGCCATGGGAACTGGTTAATTTCCATCGGTTTACTCAATGGATCAACAATGGGAATATAAGTTCAACATGTAAAATGTGTAATGATTGGAAGGGAATCGGAAGAAAGATTGTTAATAAAAGTTAATCTATTAAAATTATGAAAGTGGGAAATTTGGACAGAATATCGTTGGATTCTTTAAATTAAAAATCAATCATTAAAATCGCCATCAGCCATATTCCAATTGAAGCAGGCAGAAAGAAAACATATCTTCTTCTGCTGAACTGCTTAAATCGTCCATTAGATCTGCGGGTGCTTGATGAGATTCCTTAGTACAACTCATGCATGGATCTTGATAGAGAGCCAAGGCTTGTTGAGATCAGAACCACAATTCAACGTCTAAAAAGTCACAAAGCAGCAGGTACAGATGGAGTCCCCTCTAGATTATTCAAATGTTGTGGAGAACCTGCGATCGTTCATTCATGACCTGATGCTACATATTAGGCAATAAAGAACCATCCCTGATGTCTGGAGCGAATCGCAGAATGTAAATGTATGCAAACAAAAGGGAGACAGGTCGGACGGTGGTAGCTAGAGAAGGATCGCACTGCTTTCAGGTATGGGTAAGATATTCAGCAGAATTTACTTCGATAGGCTTATTAAAGTCTTGGACAGGATCTCTCTTGACTTGCAGGTTGGGTTTCGTGCGTCCCGTAGCACAGTTGACATGATATTCACCATAAAGCAACTGCAGGGGAAATTTCTAAAGTAGGGCAGGAGTCTTTATACCGCTTTTGTCGATTTGATCAAAGCTTTTGACTCAATTAACAGAGATTTGTTGAAGAGGATCCTTGGGAAACTTGGTGTCCCTCAAAGAAAGATGCTCACTAGAAATTGTCATAAATATGTATAATGTAATATATGTAAATAATATACAAAATTGCTCGACTCTAGTCGGTTTTTAACTCTTTCACGGCGGGGGACCACTTAACTGTCCCATACATAATACGTGCCGTCCTGGCGAGCGGCCATTTAAGTGGCCACTAACTTTGCGTGTCGATATCTCAGTCAAAATTAAATCTTCTTTAAAATTTTTAACCTGAATATAAGACAAAACGTGTCCTCTAGTGACATCTCTTTTAAAATCATCAAAACTTCAAGTACTTGATCCATAAGAAGGATTTAAACAGACCGATTCGAGGCCGTCGAAATTTAAAGCATTTTAAATATTAGCGCCACACGTTCGGGTGTGTTGAAGGTCATGTTTCTAATGACGATTGCTCCCGATCAATATGACGTATTTTGCGTCGATATTTTTTTTGTAAGTACGCGTATTGCGTATTGAATTAATTGCCTTTTTCATTGTTTATGGATTATTGTTTTCTTCGATTATTGCTTCTTACATTGTCGCACTTTATTTATAGCTTTGATTTGGATAATATTACGTGTGTATAGTGTCAGCTAAAAAATGCATCGGCGCACAGTTCCACAGTAATCAGATTCGGGATAATGGTGAGTCATATTTTCATGTAGATACAATATAAATTTATTGACGTAAAACACCGCCGCCTGTGGGACACACGAAAGATACTCGAGCCATCGCCGTAAAAAGGTTAATGTAGCTGCTAGGCTGATGAATGATAGTCATAAATAGTATCATATTAGTCCACTTTATAAAAAAGTCCAAACTGGTTCAAGTGTCTCGAGCGGATTGATTTAAAATGTTGTCTCTTTATATCGAAATCCCTTCATGGGATTTTCCAATTGTATCTTTCAAATTAGTGTCTTTAAGATGTTTTTTCGGAAAGGAGTAGAACATTGATGTCAATTCCTTCCTCACCTAATAAATTCTTCTTCTTAAACTTTCTATAGACTCAAGAATCTGTTACTGCAGAATTGTCCTCCTGTGATGCTGAGCTCCAGCTATCTGTCCATCATTTCGGGGGTCTCCCTGGTGAAATTCTTGTGGAATTCATTCTCTGTCCATGTTGGTACCAGTATCGTCGACGTTGTCGTCCCCATCTGACCACATCGTGGACCTCACAGACCTCTCGGATTGTGGTGTTCCTTACACCTAATAAATTGATCGTTCTTAATAAATCCAATAGGGCAGGGTATTACTATACTACCATTCATAGTCATCTGGCATGGAATGGTCTACTACTTTTTCCGCCTAGTATTCGAGGGTACAAGGATATCCATGACTTTGGTCATATATGTTATTTAAAAAAAATACCTTCCTATTCTGACAATCAAGTCGTGTAATAGGTAAGTCAATAAGTTTTGAAAGCGACATCTATGGAGCAGTAGAAAAACCAAAATTTTTACGCCATTTTAATATTTCATCTTTCATAAGAACGTACTCAAAATTTCATTTCGATCTGTGAATTCATTCTTTGTTTACAAGCCATTTGAAGTTGACGTGTCAGTGTATTTTTTAACAATGGAAAAATCCGAATATCGTGCAGTGATTAAATTCTTTGTTTTGGAAGGTTTATCGGCTACTGAGATCCATGCAAAGATGGTGAAAGTATTAACGGAGTATTCTCCTTCATTTCCAACCGTTCACCGATGGGTTTTGGAGTTTAAGCGTGGCCGTACAAGCGTTGAAGACGATCCACGCTCAGGACGTCCAAAAAGTGCATCAACACCAGAAATCATTATATTAATTTTTATTTAATCTGTCAATAATATAAGTTCAAATAACAAGCTAGAGCGCCTTGGGTAGAGTTTGTTCTATAAACGGCGCAATACAAATTGTCGAGTCCATGTTCATTGCACACATCACTGATAAGGACGCGAGAGGCCCTGTTTAACCCCTTGTCCTCCTTCACCCCTTCTCCCACTGGGCCTTCACTTATGCTATCTCGGCACATTATCTTTTCAAAAATTGAACGTTTCCCGAATAAGAATGATAATCATTGAAATTTCCTGTATGTGCGCCGCGGTAATACGGGACCGCTCGGAACATGAATATTATCTACCCTTACTTTCCATCTCTCATTTCCTCTTAGTATAAAGACTTCAGGGGTCCGCGTTTATGCGTCAAATTTTATTTAACAACAGTTCATTAAAATCTTCAAGAGTCTATAACTTTGATGGTCATACATCTCTTTATAAGGCTTATTTCCTCAATAATATCTCAACATTTTAACATACCCGTCATATTTTCTCCCCATTAGTCCCTTTTGTCAATTCTTTCAAGTAACAATATTAAAAAAGGCAATTTTCCACAACGCCCTTTAGAGTCTCTTTAATCGCGCTCTAACAAAATATTAGAATCAACTGTTATTGAAAGATTGAATATATTCTAAACAATAAAACAAGTCAAGTGTTAAAATAGGATGGTAGTGGCTGTGGTCATTAAATTGAGTACTGCGTCGCATCTCAATATGTTTAGAAAAAAAAAAAACATATTGTGTTAAAAAACCGCTGAACACTTACCAAGGGAAGACGAACAACAAATAAATCATTTTAAATTATCCAATGTATAATAGTTACACATGCGACTTTAGGTAGAGTGTAGTGCACGTGTGTAATGTTTATATATAATCATAAAGGTTGATAGCTCCTTCCATAAAATGTAGTTTACAAGTGCTTGCTGAAGATGCACTCACCACCATATCAGCTTTTCAGATGTTCTATACCCGACATTGGTTTTTATTACTTGGCCAGCCCATACCAATGGGTTTACCCTTGAACTGCTCGTTACTAGTCCCTGGAACCTGAAATACTGAAAGAATTTCGCTATTGCTGCTGAACCTTTACAAACTCCTTATTTCACCTGATATAACATATGGTAGACTTCATAAAATGATCCAATCCATTCTAGTATGGAACCAAAAGTTACAAATTAGCTTACTTTCCTTAAAATCATTATAAAAAAAATCGTGTACATATCGCTAGAATATTTTTCCTATGAATCTTATTCTTAATTTGTTAAATGTGACCACTTCTATGATCTAGTGTATAAGATACCTGTCTTCCAGCCCGAGGATTAGGATTAAAAAAAATATTAAAATTAAGTTCAATTCTGGTTTCACTTTAGGTTAACTTAACACTTTTCTTTTTTTTTTGGAAGAGATTGCCACACGGAAATAAACCCACCAGGTTGAACTGTATACAACGGAAGTGTGCTACTAATACTACAAAAACAAATGTTACCAAGAGTAGTCAGATGTCTATCATCATTAACATTGAAGTGGGAATTAAAAAAAGATCCCCGATCTCCGTGGGCTGATTAGTGTGACGCCTGTCTTCTAGTCAGGGGATCGCGGGATGGTATGACGTATGTCTTCTAGTCCGGGGATCACGGGTTGGTATAATGCCCGTATTCTAGTCCGGTGGTCACGGACTGGTATGACGCCTGTCTTCTAGTCCGGGAGTCACGAGCTGGATTCCTCTTCCTGGAAACTTTATTTTTAAAACAGGATTCCAGTCTGGTTTTCGCTGGAAACCTTTTTAACATCTTTTTGACTCATCGGAAGATATTTTTACTCGACAATAATTGTATAGGACGAAAGTGTAATACAACACAATACACTTCACATCCTTTTATTTTACATTTTCTTCGATCTCTATTCTAATTCTCTTACAGTTCCTTTAATCTTATAATTACAGCCTGGTGATTTCATTTGCAAGGAACGATATCTTCTAAAAATCGGAAAGAAGTATCGATTATTTTTTCATGCTAAATATTCTCAGTAAGATACAGGCAAAAACCTAGTTTACTGGGGATACGACAAATGAAAGGCGATAAACCCAGATTCGTTAAAATAATGTATGTCTAAATTAAATTACCTGTTGTTTTTTCGCAAATTATGTATATGTATTGTCATGTGTAATAATAAATAAATAATTAACAAAAGAAAAATATTAAATAAGGCTTAAATGAACTGTATTCAGACACATGTTTTTGGACATTTCGAGAAATCAAAGACAGGCGTCTCATAGTACGTTACGGATGTCGGTTTGAGGTGATTTTATTTTATTCTACTTGTATAGCATTTAAATTTCATCATGGTTGTATATGGTATAGTACAACCTGGTAGGTTTTCGCAAGAAGGAAATCTCTTCCTACTAACCAGAAACGTGTTATTGGGTGAGGCCTTATTTATTGAAAACTGAATGGAATCCTTTTTAAAACATTCCAGTGAGGTCAAACGAAACATTGAACACGCAATCCCTATATTGGAAGATAATAGAAAGATGCCTTACCAACTCAATCACGGAGGTTGTCCTTACGTTCCAATTCCATACAGCAAATATATTTTTTAAATTTAATATTATAATAAAACATGTTTTTTTTAAATTGAAGTTTAGATATAAAATTACTCTTCTTAAATAAATTAATTAATTTCATTAAAAATATTTTTCACCGATAAAATATCGCAGCATAGTTGAAAAATTCCGGTTTTGTCTATACAATTTCTTAGGGTGGGAAAATATCAAGGAATTTGTGAAGCTCTCTGTAATATGAGGGTGTCTAGAATTTTTGAAACGAAATGAAATTGCTTTTTATTAAATAAAATCAATTCTAAAACTGCGATTATTTTTTTTTCTTA
Organism: Odontocerum albicorne; assembly: GCA_949825065.1. Classification (NCBI taxonomy): domain Eukaryota; kingdom Metazoa; phylum Arthropoda; class Insecta; order Trichoptera; family Odontoceridae; genus Odontocerum; species Odontocerum albicorne. Next base: position 992,346 of record OX463850.1, read on the forward strand.
ACCCTTCCTTCCCTGTGACGTGTAACTAGTACACATTGCTTCTAATAAATACTGAGTTCAGATTTTAGGTATTCCTCCGTAATAGATTTACGCATTGAATGAAAAAAATATATATACAGAATCTCAGTTCGCTCGCTTCTCTCGCTCAGTAGGTCGGCGGCTTTTGGTAGAGAGAACGTTGGCTGATGTTTTTTTTTTAAGTTTTCAGCATTTAAATTTCAATTATTATCACTTTTGGACTTCAAATTTAATTGATTTAAGCGATTGGCTATGAATATTCTTATTTTAAATCGCAAATTTTTACATGTGTATTCACGTGTATTGAATACACAACACCGGAACGGGCGGATTTTTTTAGCACAAGACGGAAAAGGTTAAGAAAATAAGTTATATCGTTTCCATGTCGAAGTTTGTGGTATAATTGTCAATATTCGTAGTAGCCGCAATCTTTTGGGTTCGATTTCCGAAAGACGTTTGCCGTTGCTGGTTCCGTGGCGTGGAATGGTCTACCCTTTCAAGTTAGATATATAAGTGGCGTGTGTAGATTTATCAAGTACTTGAAGACAACCCTTTTTAAGAGGTCTTATCAAAATCTATGATTTTATATGAATACTACATACGAGTACATACGTTATAATATACCTGAAGCTGAAGGTAATACTATCACATATTTGAAGACTTACAGACATTGTCATGTATCTATCTACTGCCAGCACATGTTAATCTTATCTTCTTATCTCATTCACCCACAATATATTATGCAAACCAATGTACCACTTATCTAAGAACCTATTAATATTGGCATTATCTGTAACACGGTATAATCACCAAAACCGATGTTATCTTATCCACATTCAAATAAATATTACAAGTTATATTATACCCTTGTCAAGCTTATCGATACTAACCATGTACTAGATACTATTATCACATTAGTGTCAATTTAACTTCAATGCATTATATTTAAGTTATCCTCTTGTTTGCCCAAATCAATAAATATTAAATATCACTAAATGGGTAAGCTGCGACGAGATAAATCACCGATATCGACTTGACCTTAAAGGGCAAACATAACATGCCCGACGCATTCCTTCTTAATCTATTGAAGGGTCGTGGTATAATTATCTTTGCTTTAAATAGGACGTCATAACTGAGGCTGCATCACTATTCTTAAAGCCGCTACTTTGTAAAGATCATAGCTGTTACTATTTATGTAATACTGTTAATATTATACATCAATGTAATTCAACCTTCATACAAATAAAACTACACGTTAAAATTCTAAAAGTGTTTTCGTTGCAAAAGGCCATAACAACATTCTTCATGGTTTGTTAAGCTTTCTGCGGTTTTCTTACCTAATACGTTTTTCTGAATATATGCAGATGGAGAGAAGTACCTAATCTAACGGCTGTAGACCCCACCTACATGTCCTTATTCTCAATTTACATATTTTTATATTGTTATATTATATTTTCAACCTCTCAATAATATTAAGTTTAAGTCCCGAGCTGGAACTCCCTTGTGGAGAGTCTGTTCTCTAAACAACGCTGTATACATTTTTATTTTTGTTATTATTATTATGTAGTCACTCCGTAGTCGAGTTAAAAGTAGTCCACCTTGCGAGCAGTGCTGTTGCAAAAAAGGTGCGCGAGTAATTTGACTTCTTTATGTACAAAGGGACCCAACCTTTATTTTGCATGTTCCGAGATAATGAGGAAACAACCAGCAGCTTTATGTACGAGAATATGTGTATATATGGAACAATTATTTTTCAAGCTAAATTATGCAGCACCCATTTAAGGGGTTTGATGTATTTCCATACACTAAATATTTAAGAACAAACTTTTATATAGAAATGGAAAGGTCTGAATGGAGACAACTATGTGGCGTAGAAATGCAAGCACGGAGGACAATACATGGGATCATAATGTATGCCAGGAAACGAAATGAAGTGATTAGGGATGATCGTGAACTGATGTGTTGAGTAAGATGAAGAAGACCACTCTGAGATGGTTAGGGTATGTAGGACGAATGAAAAAAGAAAGACTTATTAACGAAAAATTAAAGAGTATATTCCAAATGTGAATGGAAGGCACATGAGGACCTGAGGACCCAGGAGGACCAAGAAAATATATTTATGATTTAACGATATTTTAAATGAACCAATATTTTGTGGGTTTCACCATTTTTGCGTAATTTTAATTATTTGACATTTCCTTGTACATAGATCAATCTGGTGGGCTTATTGATGGATTGCAATTTCTTTCCACCAACCTAACATAAGTACATAGAGATAAGTTATATGGTCGCAAAAAATATTCTAATAATTATTCACCTATATAAAATTCATGCTCAATATATGAATATATGGTACAGTAAAAAGTAAGTTACCATCAACCAAAGGAAAAAAGAAGGGATGGTGGAGAGAAAGGGAAAATCGAGAGTAAAACACGTTACATTACTAACTTAAAATTAAGGGCCCTTCTGATACTTTTTAAAACGAGCCAGCGACGGTTTGAGTCTGGTTGAAAAACGGTAACTGGTTCTAGAGTCTCAATGCATGGACAGTAAAGGATGGCGTAAAGAAAGAAGACCAGTGAACTGGAAAAGCTTATAAACAATTTTTACTTGAGCGTAGTGCAAGTCCATTGATCCGTAGCAAACTAAAACGCAATGCTTGCATTTGGAGCCCGATGGGGGCGCAGAACTCACTCATGGTGGAGAAGTACAAAAAAAATATCTTCGATATCTCTATATGAGTGAGTTTGGTGTCTATCCATGACTTTATCCTACTCAGTTTCTGCTGGGTATGCTCGGGTATAACTCCTTGAGCGTAATAAGAGATCTGAGACTCCTAGCATACGTTGTCAAGCTCGTTCGAGGAGTTGTGAGGTGTCCAGCATTACTACAAAGATTAGCATTAAATGTTTCTAACAATTACACTTGACTGTGCTGGCAAGAACTGTTCTCTGCTCAATAACATTGGCAACATTGGCAAGAACTGTTCTCAATAACATACGCAAGAACGGGTCTTCCAGCCGCTATGCTTGTTGGAAGGGCCTAAACTCTTTTGAACGGGACTGCTTCGGATATTGACATATTTCATATCACATTACCAAAAGCAAAAGTTAATTTTCTTCTAAGATTGAGCGCGTTAGAAAGCACTCATCAACGTACTTAAGTGACTTTTAATATATGTGTATGTTTGTGTGTATATATATGTAGGCATATACATTATTTTTTATTTTGCATAATTTTTTTTTATTCTATATAATTCTTCTTTATTTTTAATATTAACACTTCTTTTATTTTTCATAGAAATTGGGCTAAGCCTGTTTTGAGAAAATAAATAAATAAATGATCGGAACTACCAATGGTAGATTGAATCGACACTTTGAGATATGTTTTATGAAATTTAGAAGTAGATGTAGAATAATATTTCTTTTTTTTTATGTTCGATAAATTGTTATAAGCTATTTTGTTGTCAAGTAACATAAATTAACTCAGAAAAGGTTTTTATCCCGTCGTTTCTACGTATCGTACTGGCCAATAGCTACAAGGACTTAAAACGGTGTTACAAGGGTATAGGCTCCAAACAGGGGGCATATACATACAAATATACATATACGACACACTCGTGGGGCCTGCACCACATATTATATCTAACGGAGTTATGGTCCAAGTTTTGTATCGGGCGGAGTAGAACGGGGCGTGCTCGGAATACACAAGCATCTTAACTTAAACCAGTGGCTTCCAACCTGTCAGAACGAAAGCCTACTGTGATCATCTTAAAGCTCTTAATGAGCCGTTTTCATTCCAAGATAGTCAATTCTTCAATTGTGAAATATAAATGTACGAAACCTGCGATAATAGATATCGTAGCAGAATTCTAATATCTGGAATTTCCAGTATTTTTAACAAAATCTTAAAGATTCGTATTCGTCTTTGCCAGACCTCGTAGTCGAGGATCTCCTCGCCACTTCACAGTCAATTCAGTTGTGAAGTAAAGCCGTGCCGTGGAGTTTTTTAAGTGTGCCATTGTACACCGGCAAACTCACTGGCTACACCGTTGTACTGAAGCCGACTTCATACGGAAATGAGACAATCGGAGCACAGTTATTTGTTTTTTTTACTTTTTTTTGTATGATAAGATACGATCCAAGTCATAGATATCCTTATTACCTCTCGAAGGAGTAACACGGCACGAACCGGCGACCTTTCGCACAGAAGTCTAGTGTGTTACCTCGCAGTCATGCATCTCAAGGATACGTCACACTGTTTCACTGTCGATGTAGGCAGAGAACACTGAGCGTCAGATTTTTCTATCACGACACACATATTTCACTTCTTCGGTATCCATACATCTCATACTACTCTCAAAATTTCTCTGACTTAGCCTTTCTTTCTTCCAAAATATCATTTATTTAAGCCATCTTCTTTCCTTGATCGTATTTTACCCTTCCCCTTAATACTGCACAATATATTTGGACTATATACTAATTATTTTAAATCAACCAGCATATCGCATATGTAAATACAATTATTTCATCTGTGAAAATAACATTAAAAAAAACAAGTCATTAAAATTGTGTCTTTAAATATATTCTCGAGCTACCAGTTGGACACTGCTGGCCTAAAGGGTTAGGCACTGCCTTTAAAACTCGCACTACCCAGTGGAGCAGTAACAGTTCTCTGTTTTCAATTATCCAGCTTCCTGGGGGCGGGAGAAGGGAGGTTGGGGACACCGAGTAATCTGTATGCAAAAACATCATGACATATTTTGTGATTTGTCATTGCAATACATTCCAAAGGAAATTGGAATGAGTTAAAAAATTTTACTAGTTTGGTAAAATTTCCTCAGATGATGGAAGAGTTATGATAAACGGAGAGCCTAATAAAACGGCTGAAATTATTGTTTCTCTTGTGTTAGAATATGATAACATTTAAAAAATACATGCTTTTATTATTTTTAATCGATGACTAACAATCCAACTGGCTTTATTTAGACACTTCATTTACTTCTGCAGATTTCCTCCTGTCTTCCAGAGATAGCGCACATGAAACAACTCTTAACGATGAGATTAGAAGTTGGACTGTTGCAGCACACTCTGAATGGAGGATGAGCCAACTCCTATCTATGCATGTCTTTGGATAGTTTTAAAGTAATTGAGAATAAAAATACTTCGTTGTTCATACGTTGATTATTTACAGTCGGGATAGTTTATCAGTTTTTCTTCAGTTAATTTTACGTTGCTTTACAGAATTTAAGATTAAACCAATAAGGAAAACACACATTTGGATGATAAATGGTCTCAGAGAAAAATCTGTCGGGAAAGGAATCCGCCAAGAATCGAACCTGGGGCTTCCACTTGCTTAACGTGAATGCTAACCGCTAGATCACGGCCGCTGACTTAATATCCGTAAAAGTAATGCCGCTAATATTTGCGTGTGAATTTTTTGTACTTTTTATTAATTGAAACTGAATGGCGTACATTCTCCACTAACGTTCGCCCCAGACCCTTCATGCACAGGATGTGAAAAATATATTTAATGTTAATGTGTAAAAAGGATTCAATTAAAAATATATATTTTCCATTTATGAGAAATACTTTATAGGAATATATAATGTACAGAGAAATGCTTTAAAGGAATATATACTGTACAGATATATACTTTATAGAATATATACTGTACAGAGAAATACTTTAAAGGAATATATACTGTACAGAGAATTACTTTATTGGAATGTATACTGTTCAGAGAAATACTTTATGGGAATATATACTATACAGATAAATACTTTATAGGAATATATACTGTACAGAGAAATACTTTATAGGAAATATATACTGTGCAGAGAAATACTTTATAGGAATATAGTCTATACAGAGAATTACTTTATAGGAATATATACTGATATATTGTACAAAGAAATACTTATCGGAATATGTTATATATACTGTACAGAGAAATAATTTATAGGAGTATATACTGTACAGATAAATACCTTTATAGGAATATATACTGTAAAGAGAAATATTTTATAGGGATATTTACTGTTGCAGAGAAATACTTTATAGGGGATATATACTGTGCAGAGAAATACTTTATATGGAATTATAGTGAATACAGAGAAATACTTTATAGGAATATATACTGATATATTGTACAGAAAAAATACTTTATAGGAATATGTTATATACTGTACAGAGAAATAATTTATAGGAGTATATATATTGATATACTGTACAGAGAAATACTTTATAGGAATATATACTGTACAGAGAAATACTTAATAGGAATATATACTGTGTAGAGAAATACTTTATAGGAATATAATCTATAACGAGAGAAATACTTTAAAGGAATATATACTGTACAGAGAAATACTTTATAGGAATATATACTGTGCAGAGAAATACTTTATAGGAATATAGTTTATACAGAGAAATACTTTATAGGAATATAGACTGATATATTGTACAGAGAAATACTTTATAGGAATATGTTATATACTGTACAGAGAAATAATTTATAGGAGTATATACTGATATACTGTACAGATAAATACTTTATAGGAATATATGCTGTACAGATAAATACTTTATAGGAATATATACTGTGC